>JAQBSW010009683.1:0-27641 GCA_029291075.1 Eudiplozoon nipponicum
AAGCAGTGTCCAAAATGCATTCTAAAATTATGAAAATTATAATCGCTAAGGCCCAACACTGTCAAGATGGCAACACTTTGGCTGCCCCTAATGTCGCAGATGTCTTGGAGATGTTCACAGTTACACAAGAACAAGACAATTCAACGGAACGTTTAAACGGCGCCTGTTTTTTCAGAGTAAAATTTCTATAGTACCAATGTATTTGGAAAGGCAAAATTTCAAACATTGGCAAGTACAATCTTTGCATAAAGTATTGTAGGAGTATTTTTGCGGGGTAGCTATCTAGTTCGTGATTCTGTACCCTTCCTACATATCCATGGTGGCTGTTATTACTACCCGTATTCATAATCAGTCTCTGATCCTTTTCGGATGTTTGATGTGAGAAGGCAAAAATGAGTTGTCACACGTATATTGAAAACAATGTTGCAAATAGAAATAGAATTCACAGTTAGTCCAAATTGACCATGTTCTGGTCGGCAATAAAAACAAATTTTAACACAAATTAATGTCTTAAACACCAGTCACAGTCAAACTAAATTGTTCGTCTTCTAGACGGCAAAAGTTAAAATGAGCTCTGTTTATTAAGAAACATATTTTGCACACAAGCAGTTATTCTTACACAAATGTCTGAATTGAAATGAATACATGCAACCGATTGAAAATACATGATGATATGAACATAGTCACCGTTAAAATTTGTCACTAAAATGAATGTGTGTAATCCGTGTAAAGATTTCGATGTCAAAAATTCACAAATAATTAGTTCACTGTTTGCTATGTTTTTAACTCATGTCATTATAATAACCCATTATTCTCTGAAATTTGGATAGGCATAGTTAAATGTGAACAGTAAATCCCTCATGTAAACCGCGAATAATCCAACTGAGCAAAATAAATCCACTGTGACACAATGGTCCACCGCGTGCTCCATGCGTATCGCGCGCGGTTCTGTATATTCATAAACAACCCTATTAATTACAAATAAAATTGCAGTTCAAGAAATCTCAATTAAAACTGCTTGAAACTAACAGAGATTGTTTCTAAAATCACAGTTAAGAGAAATATTGTGTAAGAACAGAGTTAGATTATTTGACCTTAAAGAGCACCATATTTGTCAAAATCGAACATCGTTGGGTTGTAACGCGGAGCCGCGTGTTACAATTTAATAGCATAATTTCATTGACTCTATCATGTTAGCATTGCTACAATAGTGTTAATATATAATTGTGCTCATCTTACACACTTATTCATAAAATATATCTCTGTCACCTTTAAATCTGTCACATCTAGTGCTTTTAATCTACCGGATTTATCCTACGCAATTAATTATTATATAATATTACGTAGACAGTAGTACATCGTAATGTAACTCCTTCTAGACTAGAGAAGTTGTAAACAATTTGCGACTGAACAGGCGCACGAACCTGTATTCCATTCATTCACACTCAGCACCATTATTACCGATTTGGCTACCATTTGGTTCATATATCGGCACAATTTAATGCTTTACTAGAGTCTATGTACTGTTTAATTTCACATTTTGTTGTTGGTAAAATATTGATCTTATCCTTGTTAGAAAATTATTTGGATCAAGAGATATGAACGATGCGGTTCTCAATATACCCTGTGCGAACTCAAAGCTGCGTTGTGTGCCGTATACATCAGCGATTGCGCAATCAAAAAGCAATTAGCCTACTCTAGACGATTTATCCGCTTCAGGCCGAACTTTCGTATTATAATACAACTCATGAAATGGAAGGTGCCGCTACCACGAAGCTAGACTGTAAAATACTATTCAGTGTTAAACAACAAAAGCGTTCCATGATAAGTAATTGCACACAGGCTATAGCCAGTAGTTTTGATAATATTCACAGACATTATTTTTCTTTGGATAAATCAATACCAAATGAATTATCCATGAGATTCACCGATAAATATTTCTTAGATAGAAATCTTGAGATAAAATTTTTTTAGCTGAATGATATACGACCTCCAGATAAGCAGATTGTTTTGACCATACTTGTTACTCCACATGGTAAATTTAAAAATTAGTTCTTCCCAATTTTTTTTCCCGAGTACATGCCCTTATTTTATTTTATGGTAGGAATACTGTAAAATCCGTCCTTTGCCAGGCCACTAATTTACTTACTTCTCATGATTTATACTGGCATAACTGTATTACTGACTTGAGCAGTCTATTGTGTATTCAATTAACTTGATTTTTTAAAGTGCTGGGATTAATATATTATGTAGACATTGGTAAATCATAATGTTACTCCTTTTAGACTAGAGATGTTGTTCACAATGTTAGGCTAAATTAATGAAATGAATCAAGACAATTATATTTCACTATTATTCGCTTGTAAGCGAAGATTGAACCTGAAAAGTCATATCCTTAAGGAATAACTAAAATTGCAACACAGACGACGAGGAATAAAATCCAACAAATGTAACAATTAATAATTATTGCTAACATCTTCTAGAATTGAAAAATTATCGAAATTTTATAATTAAATAGTGTGACGTGTAATAAATATAGGTATTATTTGAAATGATCCTATTAGACTGTTAATTATAATTTATTCGAGATGTTCTCTACTCTTCCATAAGTATGTAGAATATTCAATTATCTGCTAATGGATGAGACACAAACATTTTCTGTGCCTTATTTAGCGCGCTTTTCATCACATGCGCAACTTAACTTTAATTACAGAATTTAATAAATCACAGACAGTCTATTTCCAATAATTTTTTGTTTCATGTGATGCATGAATATTCTCTATGTCACAACCATTGAAGTAATTGTGTTTAGCAGTTTCATTTGGTCATATCGCTAATAAAGACGTTTAATTAATAATACAATGCGACGTGTTTGATATATGCGTTTGTGTACCAAAGATTTTGGTGCTCCGACTTTTTCGAATATTTTTAAAAAGATGTAATAATGTAGCAGTGCATATTTGCATAACTTATGCATGAAATGGCAAAAATGATTACAACACAACAAATATGCATGCATTATATGAGACGGCAAACTTTGGGAAATTGACTCTACTCTGTTTTATACTGTAGTAAAAGATAGGTTTCGCGTGTAATGAAACGTACGCTATATAGGGCACAACAAATGCTTGTGTTTTTCTCTATTAAAAGTTAATTTAACATTCTCTAAGTATAGTATTGCTATAATAAGAACAGAGTTAAGCCTAACGCATTTTTTTCGCTCATATTGGAAGTTAAAACTTCAATTGTATTACTTAGAGAAACTACTAGCACTATTGTGAAACACTGGCAAAACCTTTCCGCCACATATTTTAAAAACGTAAAATAAAGTAGTATCGCCTCCAATTAACACATTTTAGATTGATATAAACTCAAGAACGTTATTTTAGAGAAAGTTCTCTAAACAATATTTGGAAAAACTTCGTCAAAATATCCCGTTTGCAAACTAAACCAAAAATATAAATTAAGACACCCGTTAAGATTTAAAGCAAAATCAAGAGAAAACAGACCATTATATCCAATTTAGATAAGAACGCATAACATGATTTTCATTCATGAACCACCATTCATACTTTATATAAATAAATTATAAAATATACAACGCAACTAAAACATATTACTGAGAATTAAACCATCACAGAGTATTCTTAAATCATCAACTTAATTTATTTCGATGCTTCGAATTCCACAATTCTGATTTTTTTTAGCGTGTAGAAAACTCTTCTTTCTGCATATTTCGTCATAAATTTTAACAACTGTAAGCTATTTACGAATAAAACGCAAATAACTAGACCACAAATCTTGGCAAATAAAAAATTATAAATAGATTGATTTTGTTTAACTTCACTAAACCATTATTGTTTCTTTATATTTTGATCAACCATGAGAGTTGACTTCAGTACCGTTCTCATCATAATCACCAAATGATGAAAGTCTCTAACAAACGCTTATGCTGAGTGTAAATTACATTTTTTGTGAATATGTCTATATTCATATTCATGCCTATCAATGTATACTCTAGTTATCCTATTATAAACCTCGTGCTAAACTAAATAAATTTATATATTACCATCACTATACAAACATGATAGTCATGAGCTGTTTTGTATAGAAATCATTGACGATATTTTTTAGTATATAAGTAGTACTTGAGCAGTTCGTGAGAATATACACTGCAAAATTAAAGCTAGCATTAGTTCAATGTATTATTTATAAAAATGTAAGTACGATCTGCCCACAAAAACTAGTTTATAGCAGTTTAACTGAGAAACTCATTTCAAACAACGAACATAACTAACATTGAATAAACTATATGTGTTGCATAGTAATAAATATAATGAGCTCAAAACTTTGAAACGGAAAACAAGGATTTTATCACATCAAAATATAAAGTAACTCGTGTTGAAATAAAATTTATTGAATAATAATATTATATATTAGAATATGACAAACAAAGTTGTAATGTGTAACATCTTCAGTTGAACCGCAAACTCTCGCGCCGTCATACCTTATCCGACACCTCCTTATAGTCTACCTTCTCTACTGAGCTTGATTTACCTTCACCTGCCTACCAATCTCTGCCATTTTATTCCATATCTCTGCTACATAACTGAAAGCAACAAGCAATTGATTCAAATATACTACTTTAGAAACCGTGTCAGTGAAAACAGACCGTTGTGGAGTAAGATAATTCCTCCGCCAAAATTAAAGTGACATTAACTGATAAATTTAAACCAACTTGGCTGATTGAAACGAATTTTATTTAAAAAGAATTTATTCATTTATTTTCCAGAACTTTCTTTGTTTAAATACATGACTATATAAAGACTTTGAATTGTGAGCCATTTCGAGTTTTCGAGCATTACTGTCCTCGACCGGTTGTAACTTCCTCGGCCTGCTGCATTTATTTCATTTTCTTCATTTAAAGTTTACTCGATTTCTAAAATATACACCTGCTAACACTGTCTTCTATTTTCTATTAATGTACGTATTTGGGGACGTTCTGGAACAGGTAATTTAATAATTCTGTTTTTCGCGTCTATTTCTTTTCAGATTATTTGTTCGGGTGTTTTGTAACGTGATAGGTTTCACATTCTAATTACATTACATTATGTGTCAATTTAATAATTAAATTCGATCCACATGGTAGCTCATCTTAAATTTGAGGACACTAGCAAGTTAGCACAAGACATGGCAGGTATGAATTTAGCAGATATGAATGAAAATACAAGCTTATCAAATTATATGGCATATGTTAGGACTGAACACGATCTGGCATCTATGGGGTTCTCAGACAGCTATAGGTTAGAAGCATCTACACTGTATTATGATTTTATTGGAAAGACTCGTTTTTATCGCCCTATGTAATTATATTCATAAAGAGTAAATTTAAGCAGATCATTTTATGAAATTCCTCGAGCCAAATATTCTCATTAGTCAAAGAGAATTAAATTCTTGTTGGACTATTCTACCTTAACCAAATACTTTAAAGATATCACGAAATTCTATTACATTGATGCTTTAAATTCATATTTTAATTTTACCAACTGTTTTTATGAACAAATAACACATAACCATACTTTATTGTCTCATTTATTAAACATTACAGTCTAACCTCGAACTCGGCATAAATGCTGATACACGTATGGTGCAGCTATACTCAGTCCGTGGCTTACTACTCCGCTTAATATTTATTAGTAACTACGTTGCCAGTTATTATTGAATGTATATTGAATTACTAATTACAGTTTTGAAAATTTCTGCCAGATGTGCCTCTACTGGAAACTTACTCATTTATTTCCCTTATTCAGCGAATTCGTGATATGCGAATATTTTGTTTTCCCATCAGTTACACAGATTACAAATCATCGTGGTTGTGTCATTTCTCTGCTTATTATGAAGATTGCAATGAAGAGCGGGTGACGAGGCTTCCTGACGTAAAGTAAGCAGCGATTTGTTTGGGCTCTATAACATTTTGCAATAAACTTTCCCAATTTTTGGGCATATTCCTGTCTACCATTATTGTGCAATTGGCTGTCCATTTTAGCTTCAAAAGAACGCTACCCACATTCAACCAGCTTCAAACTTTCTTGGATATATAAATTACATTTATACCCTCACAGGTTGCTACAGTTGCATGAACTGGTGCTTTCCTGAACTGGTCGCCATCGTATTAATCAACGTTCTTTGTTAAACTTCTATGTCTCGCACCGTGAACTTTATAGTGTTCACCTATGTTAGAGATAAGATGTTACACTAGGTATGGATTTATGTTTTAGTAAACACCTTTGCTACCCAGCTCTTGAATTGAAAGCGATTTGCAATTAAATTGCACGGCTTCCTTCGGAAAATAGAACAAATTTCACAAATCACCATTCGCTTAAACAGACAATCGTAAAAATTGTTATAATCAAGGTTGCGGTCTTGATATAAACACCTGACCCATTAATTACTTACATATGTCAGTATAAACTAAGAATTGTATAGTGTAGAAAAGGCAATTCATCCAGTAGACCGTTTTCGTCCTTATTGGGAACTCATCATGTACTGGCCAGAATTTGCCGCGGACAGGATGGCTCAGTGGTTAGAGCACCAGATTCCGAAGCAGACGTGCCCAGGTTCGAGTTCTGTCCGCGGCAAATTCTGGCCAGTACATGATACGTTAATGTGTCCGTACTCAAATGCCGTTTTATAATCTACTTCTTTTAGAATTTAGAACTTCAGAATTTATTTATTTGATGTCAAACCACATATGATTTATATAATTAAACGAACATTGGTTGCGCGGGTGGTGATAACATTTACTATAGACATGGTTGGGAACTTTATATAAATACCTGACCCCGACAAATGTATGCACATAGTGGGTCAGTCTTTCATATCAAGTTCACATGTTTTAAAAATATAATGAAATGAAGGGTAATATATATATATGAAATAATAAGCAAAGCATAAAGTTATTATAACAATATCCAAATTAGTCATTCAAAGATATTGCGTATTGTGCAAAATTTAATATCTTATTCACAAAGAACAACAGTGCATTAAGAGTAGAATTACAGGGAATCAAATGGAAATTATTAAAACAGAAAAATTAAATAAATATTAAAACAGGACGATATATAATATTTAGCAAACTTTACCAAAAATTCAAGAAAAAGTATTCAATCATATGCACAAAAAATCAGAGACGCATACTGCAAAAGCATGAAATTATAATAAAACAATAAATAATAATAAAAAATAGCTAGGTGGGAATTCCAACGATTTATAATTATTAACATTGTACATATAAATAGAATAGAATAGAATAGAATAGAATCGAATAGAATCGAATAGAATAGAATAGAATAGAATAGAATAGAATAGAATAGAATAGAATAGAATAGAATAGAATAGAATAGAATAGAATAGAATAGAATAGAATAGAATAGAATAGAATAGAATAGAATAGAATAGAATAGAATAGAATAGAATAGAATAGAATAGAATAGAATAGAATAGAATAGAATAGAATAGAATAGAATAGAATAGAATAGAATAGAATAGAATAGAATAGAATAGAATAGAATAGAATAGAATAGAATAGAATAGAATAGAATAGAATAGAATAGAATAGAATAGAATAGAATAGAATAGAATAGAATAGAATAGAATAGAATAGAATAGAATAGAATAGAATAGAATAGAATAGAATAGAATAGAATAGAATAAGAATAGAATAGAATAGAATAGAATAGAATAGAATAGAATAGAATAGAATAGAATAGAATAGAATAGAATAGAATAGAATAGAATAGAATAGAATAGAATAGAATAGAATAGAATAGAATAGAATAGAATAGAATAGAATAGAATAGAATAGAATAGAATAGAATAGAATAGAATAGAATAGAATAGAATAGAATAGAATAGAATAGAATAGAATAGAATAGAATAGAATAGAATAGAATAGAATAGAATAGAATAGAATAGAATAGAATAGAATAGAATAGAATAGAATAGAATAGAATAGAATAGAATAGAATAGAATAGAATAGAATAGAATAGAATAGAATAGAATAGAATAGAATAGAATAGAATAGAATAGAATAGAATAGAATAGAATAGAATAGAATAGAATAGAATAGAATAGAATAGAATAGAATAGAATAGAATAGAATAGAATAGAATAGAATAGAATAGAATAGAATAGAATAGAATAGAATAGAATAGAATAGAATAGAATAGAATAGAATAGAATAGAATAGAATAGAATAGAATAGAATAGAATAGAATAGAATAGAATAGAATAGAATAGAATAGAATAGAATAGAATAGAATAGAATAGAATAGAATAGAATAGAATAGAATAGAATAGAATAGAATAGAATAGAATAGAATAGAATAGAATAGAATAGAATAGAATAGAATAGAATAGAATAGAATAGAATAGAATAGAATAGAATAGAATAGAATAGAATAGAATAGAATAGAATAGAATAGAATAGAATAGAATAGAATAGAATAGAATAGAATAGAATAGAATAGAATAGAATAGAATAGAATAGAATAGAATAGAATAGAATAGAATAGAATAGAATAGAATAGAATAGAATAGAATAGAATAGAATAGAATAGAATAGAATAGAATAGAATAGAATAGAATAGAATAGAATAGAATAGAATAGAATAGAATAGAATAGAATAGAATAGAATAGAATAGAATAGAATAGAATAGAATAGAATAGAATAGAATAGAATAGAATAGAATAGAATAGAATAGAATAGAATAGAATAGAATAGAATAGAATAGAATAGAATAGAATAGAATAGAATAGAATAGAATAGAATAGAATAGAATAGAATAGAATAGAATAGAATAGAATAGAATAGAATAGAATAGAATAGAATAGAATAGAATAGAATAGAATAGAATAGAATAGAATAGAATAGAATAGAATAGAATAGAATAGAATAGAATAGAATAGAATAGAATAGAATAGAATAGAATAGAATAGAATAGAATAGAATAGAATAGAGTAGAGTAGAATAGAATAGAATAGAGTAGAATAGAGTAGAATCGAGTAGAATAGAGTAGAATCGAGTAGAATAGAATAGAATAGAGTAGAATAGAATAGAATAGAGTAGAATAGAGTAGAATAGAATACAATAGAGTAGAATAGAATAGAAATGTATTGCAACATTTTATTCAATAAAAGAAGGATACCTCGACTGAGTCTTCTCACCTCACCAATCGGAAAATGGCCAGGGATTAATCACGAAAACGGATCTTAACAACAGCTACCAGGCATATGTAGGAAGGCACAGCATCACTAAATAGACAAATAGCCCACAGGACCTCTTACATTAACTACAATACGTCCTGCAATATATTTCACTTTATTAATGTACATATTTCCTTATCAGAACCAACTGTTCTTGCAATATTTCTCTCCGTAGAAGCTGTATATTGATTGGTTGTGACAGGTTTCCTGATATTATGTTATAGTTTGGTCCAAAATATATAATTGATAACAGTAGCATTAATACAAATATAGTTAAATATCGTCCTGCGACAAATTATTAACTTAAGTTTTTTTAAGTTTATCATCAACTCTAGCATTATTAGGTATCTAATCAGACGGTCATTATTAAGTGTCATATTATTGTTAGACAAAACATTGATTTTTGGATCAACAACGAAGGCAATATTTAGACCACTTTCTAATTTGCAGACTCGCCTTTTGACATCTTTGTTTTGCATATTCGCAAATATGATTTGAGATAAAATCGGCTCCAAACAAGATCCTTAATATTCTCCAATAGTAGTATTTAGAGATCTAGATTATGTAATGCTTAGTAGAATCGATATGCCTCGACTATATAAAGATAATAATTTTCATTATTTGGCCTAACAAATTTAGGCCTTGGCTGTGTAGAGTAAGATATTTCTCCGAAAAAATTAAAAAAACAATTATGGATAAATTTAAACCACCATGGCTGATTGGAACGAATATTATTTAAAAAAAGAAAATATTCGTTTATTTTCTAGGACATTCACTGCTTAAATTCTTTGGGGTATATATCCTTTCGAATTGTGCGTAATTAAAGAGTTTTGCATTCTGTGCCTGTCTGGTGTAATTTTCTCTATCAATTTCATTTCTCGAGTCGGTTTTAAAAATTTTGATCTGCACAATATAAGCCTTAAAAACTGGTTTCCGTTTAAATTTGTGCATATTGTGATCGTTCAGGAACAGGTTATTTAATAATTCCGTTTTTCGCGTATAATTTCTCTCCAGGTTAATTATTCGGGTACAATGTTGTGTAAGAAATATGCAATCCTTTACCTATTACTTGATTAATTAATTACATATTTAGGTGGGAATAACGTGGAGGTTAATAGTAAATTTGAGAACACCGATGGCTTAGTACAGGGAGTCGTAGGCATGAACTTAATAGATATGGAAGGGAGAACTAATATATCAAGCTCTTATAGGCATACTAAGAATGAATCTGACTTGGCGTCTATGGGGTTCTCATCAGCTAATAGAACTGGAGCCTCTTCAGCTGCACCATAAATTTTAAAATACTTGGTGGTATCATACCATCACCGAAATGTAATTTTAAAATAGAAAAAGTAATATTGAAAACTGTGGGTAATTGAAGAAGATTAACTTTCAATATATCAAGATGATGTTTTTTTTCCCGTTTGGTTTAATTTGAATTAATAATTTTATTAACCTATCCTAATCTAGACTTAGATGCTGATCCTAACTATTTATCAGGTCATGTAATGCAGTCGTACAGCTTATGTTCCATGGATTGCGCATTAAGTCACTAATTAAATCCACCAATTAAAATATTATTTCACTATTCATTTAGTCAAACTGTAAACTCAGTTTCAGACTTTTTAAACTGCAGTAGTCATTCGATAGTGTGTAGCATTGATTAGAATTATTTTTTTAAATTTGAATAGTACAATCCTTTCTGAATTCCTACGGACTGACAGTAGTACTGTGTTTATTTCATTATCCAACTTATTCAATCTCTGTTTTTAAACGCTATCAATTGAGCTACTTTATAAAATTTTATTGTGTGTAATTCTTCATTTTCGTAATATCCTCTCTATAGTTTTCGGTATTTCATTGACAAACATGCATGCTTTATGCCAATTATGCTGTAACACGCGGCTCCGCGTTAAAACCCAACGAAGTTCAATTGTGACAAATATAGTTCTCTTTAAGGTCAAATAGTCTAACTCTGATTTTACACAATATTTCTCTTGGCTGTGATTTTAACAACAATCTATATTAGTTTCCAGCAGTTTTAATTGAGATTTCGTGAACTGCAAATTTAATTGTTATTAATAGGGCTTTTTTAATAATAATACACACCCGCGCGCAATACGCGGGTAACATGCAGTTGATTTATGTGACATGACGATCAAGCGCGGATTTACTATTGTGGTTCTTATTATCAATTATCAGTGTCTATAAACCATAATCAAAAGACTTTTCGGATCTACTATTATTTTTCTTTCCATCAATTATCAGTGACTATAAACCATATTCAAAAGGCTTTTCGGATTTACTATTGTGCTTCTTTCCATAAATTACCAGTGCCTATAAACCACACACATAAAACTTTTAGGATTTACTATTATGTTTCTTTCCATCAATTATCAGTGACTATAAACCATAATCAAAAGGCTTTTCGGATTTACTATTGTGCTTCTTTCCATCAATTACCAGTGCCTATAAACCACACCCATAAGACTTTTCGGATTTACTATTGTTTCTTTCCATCAATTATCAGTGACTATAAACCCTTCTCACAAGACTTTTCGTATTTACTATTGTGTTTCTTTCCATCAATTATCAGTGACTACAAACCACAATCAAAAGACTTTTCGGATTTACTATCGTGTTACTGTTCTTCAATTATCAGTGACTTTAAACTAAACTGCTAATCAGTCTGGATTTATATCGTCTAACTTTTTCAATCATGTACATAAATTCATCACGATTCAGCCGATTGTGTTTATTGTGACTACTTTTGTATAAGACATTCAATTGTGTTGACAATATATTATTTTGTTGCCGTCTAGAGAGTACGGGTATTAACAATAGCCACCAGGGACATGTAGGAATGGGGTAATAATACTAAATAGACAACTGCCCCGCAAAACCTATTACAATAACTATAAAACCTCCTACAATGCAATTAAGAAGACATTAAGTCAAAAAATCATTATTGCCTAAATTATATAAAAAGCCATATTCATCGAAACTGCATAATGATCCAAGCATGTCCCAGCAAATAATGGAAGACTTTAATCGTGCATTTGCAGCTGTGATTCTCTGAATTTTAGCACAAACATTTTTTATTTAAGTATAATATTTATGTTCCAATTCTTTAAAATAATCAACATCCCAAAACAGTACTAATGAACCAATTCAGTCCCCAAGTATATATTGTCTAAACATTTCAAACTTCCGATTTGGTTCGTTTATAACTAGCCTTAGATCGTTGTTAGCTACTATATTTTTTTCGAGGTTGGAACATTATATAAATTCTCCTACAATCGCAATATATCTATGTCCATTCAAAATTGATTGCAATGTATTAAAGAAATTTTACTATCATTTAAGCACGCATACAGTGGTCTATAAACCGCCGTTGGAGGCAAATTAGCAAATTTTATAGACAAAATCAACATTTGAATTAGTTCTCCTAGAAAAAAATTGACTGGAATGAAATATAGATTTACAACACATATAAAGAACTCTGCCACCCTAGGTCAAAGATTTGTCTTTACAAAATAAATAAAATCTAATGATTTACAATTTTTATTCCCATTGTCATAATGAAGTCAAGTTCCGACCATAATTATGAAATAAAAATTTCATTTTATATTAAAAATAGTTAGCGTCGAGATTTTATTCCTAGTACTGTTAAAATTTTCCATAAAAGATTTCGATTTATTTACAATTCTTTTGTTTCGTCTACTAGAAATAGCTATCTTTAAGGTCGAGAACGCTCCAATTTTCCTATCTAAGACTGAAGAGAATTCAACCGAAAGTCCACGCAGAAGTGTACTAATTAAGATGAAGCAGTCAGCACATTGATGGAAGCAGCCTTTGAGCTGCAAAAGTGAATATAAAATAATAATTATTTGTGTAACGGCTCAGATTAATTCGCCGATATATTGCCTAAATGAAACTCAAATTTCATTACGCGGTACCAATTAAAACAAACGTAATTTGCCGTTTACAAGTGGCGTGCATCCTCACTCCTCCACAAGAATATAAGCACGGTGCATTTACCATGCAAGACACACACTTGACACTTCCACTCTGCTCGCCACGTGTGAATGGTTTCGTTCTCCCTACTTGATTGTTTATCTACTTCGACTTCTGGAACTGCGTATATCACGCTGCGTCATCGCGTCACGTGGATTTCAGTCACGACAATCTTCTTGTTGCTGCACAACTAGTCATACGTAATTGATTATCTATTAATTCGATTTCTACGCGTGCCAACCACCACGGTGTTGCCGCAGATCTTCTACAAGACAATTCTGAGACTTCGAACAGCAACTCACTTCTCTGGTTTCGACAACTCTACTTATCCCAGTGCATCCATGCAAAGGAACATCAGCCAATCAGCCAGAGCAGGTCTCAAGTCTCTAGAAGTATTTCTAGACACTGCAGCAATACTTAAATTTCTCGGAATTTGCCGGAGTACGCAATTCCGGCCCCGATAAGGGTCACCCACAGTAACTGTCTCTCATTATCTACGGCTTGTTTACTATTTTGTAACATCGCGCAGCATTTACTTGTAGCCGGGGTGTTTACATATGTATTTTAGTTTACTAAATGTACGCGCGTTATATACAAACAAAAATTAATATACGCAACTATTTTTATTGACCCGGTAAGTTGTATGTCAATTTTTACAGACGCGCCAAATAATGGCATAGGTTCAGTGTTAAAAGCGGACGAAATTCCGGCGCAATATATGTCGCATAAACGCTAGGGCGATGCAAAACTATTCCGACACAGAAAAGTAATTACTGGCCGTAAAATTGGGACTCCGAAAGTTAAGTGGACATATATACGTCTTTAATGATCATAAAGCACTAATGCATTGGCGATCACTGGGTATTGTGAAGAAAAAAGTACTCCGAGACATTGTAGAGCTCGAGGAATACGAGGTAACAACTCGTCAAACAGCCGATATCGAGACCGCGGCATCCGATGCGCTCAGCAGAATTTCCCTTGTGTGAGTTTTGCCCCTATTCAAGGTCTCCGTAGTAAAGGAAAATGATGCCACATGCCAGGAAATCGTTAATCCGTTAAAAAGTGGCACAGTGGTGTTCGCATCATATAAAGTGTTGAGCCAGAAAAACGACTCTTAGTCCTAAAATAGGACAAACAGGGCAAAGATTTGTGCAGGCGTCTATACGTTCATATTTGATAGCCTTCCAGCATGAAACGCTGTTACATCCCGTCGACGTGCGCCTCATTGAGACAATGCAGTCGTTACTATATTCGCCTGTCATGTCCGAAGAAATTCCTAGCTATTGTCAAAATTGTACAATATGTCAGCGTTATAAACAAAAAAAGTGAGAAGGTCATTCCGGTTTCTTTCAATGACACTGCACAGAATAATCTTCTGCATATTGACCATGTAGGTTCACTGCCGGTGGCTCGTGGCGGGTTAGCCTATGTGTTTTCCATGGTCGATAAGTTTACCCGATGGGTCGAGGATGTATCACTGAAATAAATCCCAACAGAGAAGATTATAAAGTGCTTGAAAAAGCGATGGCTCAGCCGATTTGGTGCACCACAAGCTTTGTTACTGTCCAGGGTGCACAATTCGATTCGAGAGTATTTAATCAGTGGTGCAAGTAACTTGACATAAAACGATCCGGCACAGCCACTTACCATTCGCAGACCATCGCAACAGCTGAACGAGCACACCGAACAATGAAAGAGATATTGCGATGTTGGTGCAACGAGACACCAGGATCCTGGAGAGATAAATCACATTTTGTCGACCGTGAGATGCGATTTATAGTATCTCAAGTTACAGGATTCACTTTAACAACCACAGTCTATAAAGATAATATTATACTGTTAAGGGAAACTACAATCCCAAGGTCCCATGAGCGCTGCACCATAGCGGATATTCAGAATTGTCTAAAACATCTAAGTGTATATGGGCGCCACACAGAGACAAGTCTATACAAGACGACCCACACGCATTCGCCTAAGGGTCGGCGAATATTTCATAGCAGCAAAGGTTGAGCCTATGGCACCATAGGCTGCTAATAATGATCCGTATCGTGTGAAAATGGTGGGTACAGAGCGTAATACAGTTTTTATTTACATGCCCGACGGACCACGAGTTGTCGCGCTTGATTGTTTAAGCAGTATGCCAAAGCAGACTCCTGAGGAGGGGAAGATGTAGAAATTACCAACTTTGAGGCCGATAACGCTCCAATTAGTTTATCTAAGGCTGAAGGTAATTCAACAGAAAGTCCTCGTAGAAGTGCACAAATGAAGATGGAGCAATTAGCACAATGATGAAAGCAACCTTCGAGCCACAGAAGTGAATATAGAATAATAAATATTTATATTTTGTTTAAGGGATTGGAAGCGCTTTATACGAGCAGACTCCTAAATATAAATGATCAAAACTATAGCATTTGTGTTGAGCATAATGACATCTGACGGATTGGATAACTCAGTAAGAGTATTGTCTGCACAAATGATCATATTGACTGTGGAGTTAGGGATTAGTAACTCTTGACTGCCCGACAAACTTATAATAAATTCTGAGGGAATCCGCATAAACGACCCAACCAATAAAGGTAAAGTAAACATTTACATAACCATATCTCCTATCACTCCTATGTTGACTACATTTAATAGCGATACTGTAGAACATAAACAGTTTTTCGTAATTTTAGCTGCACAGGTGGATCATTTCCAATTGGTGGTCTTAAAAGTTGGTTATGTCATCAGCTTAGCACTTCGTTTGTCTCTCCTTGCTCTAGTTAGTATTTATTCGAGGGAGTTTTGTCTCTTCCAAAAATACCATTTTAAAAGCATGAAATAATACTATTTTAATTGTTTCAATCGGATTATATACAGGTTGGCTTGTTAATTTGACAACCACTGGATTCGGACGATCGTTCATCCTTCCTATATGTTAACATTTCAGTATCCTTCTGAATATATTCATTAAAATATCTTAGTTTTTCTTGATTGGAGGCCCAAGAAGATAATCGGAAATTTATCACCAGATTTGTTAGTGGATTTCGAAATATTTTTTGTTCGCAAATTGTTTTGCTAGCTCAAATCAAGTTGAAAATTATTCATTATTTTTTGATCTTCCAATTTATTGCTGTTATTAGTCTACTAAGAAAGACGCTAAATACACATTACTTTCTTCAGTTACACAATTTGCGTAACACATACACACAGCTACGAAATCATTTTGTTCATTTTCGCCTGCAACAATTTTTTTCAGTTTGGAGACGTTTTTGTATAGAAATCCTAAGCTCCTCGATCACATTTTCAATATCGGTATACAATGTAGTAGCAACCATTTATCAAACCGCGCGGTTGAGTGAATATCGCCAAAATTTAAAAATAAACATGAGATGCCGATCTTAAATCAAAGGACACATAACAACTTGTTTTTATCATGCAAGTCTTCGTCGGAGCTAAACAACATATCTTGTCTCTATGTACTTCAACAAACCAATTTATGTGAATAAAGGTCAAATCAAAACTATTTAGAGTGTCTTCCAAATTATCTCCAGGCAGCCATAATAATTAAATAATCATGCATTGCACGGGTGGTGAAAACATTTCCTTAAATCAGGTTTGTAAGCTTGAAATAAACACCAATCCAAGTTTACTTAAACAGTTTAACATCATAGCAAAACTATCATCATTAACAGATGCTGGCGCGCTTTGGCCTTCAATAACAATCACATGTTTATATAGTTAACGCGAATAGAAAAAACTGTTTGACTCTATTTTACAGGAAAAGTACAAGGTCAAAAGAATGATGTACAAAATTGTCATCATAGATGTAAATTGCATAGATTATTGAATAAATTAGGATAATTGCGTTCCACATTTTAACTGGATTGAGACGAGACCGAAGGACAAGATGATTTATAGAAAAGTCGTTCCGTGGCCGAGGCTAACATGTTCAATACATCACATAATGGTCCTGTTTGCGGCAAATTCTAACAAGTATAGGATTAGTTCCCAATAAAAACGAAACGAGTCTACTAGATGAATTGCTTTTTCTACACTATACAATTCTTAGTTTATACTGACAAATATATGTACTTAATGGACCAGGTGTTTATTACTAGTCATCTTTTTTGATAAGGGTGTTTTGGATGAGAAAATATTTTCTAAAACAAAAGTAACAATTTATACCACAGGGTTATTTGAAAGGAATATTATTAAAAACGATAATTATTCGCTTAAATTCAAGAAAAATCTTTACTTAAATTCTCTGGAGTTTTTATATTATCAAATCTGGCTCGATTTCAGATTTACTGTAGTTTGGACTGACTTGATTCAGCACTTCTTATAGAATGTAGCAGCCATCTTGGTTTGGACTACTAGATTGCAACGTCCTGAGCAACCTTTGCAACGTTCATAATTTTAATCTGCTACACTATATTCTTTTAATAAAACATGATATTTTCTCAATTTAGCACACAGATCTGCAAGGATAAGTTTATATATTTATTTCGTTTTTGTGTTTAATCTCATTCTATTTCGAACCATTGTGATGCAACATAGTTAAATAAATACAACTGTGTTTGATATGAAGGCTTATCCTAGCTTTGAGGACAAAATGTTCCATATTCCACTGGAATCTTTTTAGAGAGTTAAGCATAATGATTGATTATGAAAGTTTTTATATCATGAACACTGATAAATTTGTTTCTTCTGTTTCAACGTTATTATCTGATATATTTCAGGCATCTACGTTTACGGATATTATACCAAAGCGAATCAATAGGAAATTATGTAAACTAAGAATTAAACGAGATAAAATACTGAAGTGTAGTCTTATCAATAGCATTAAAAAATGAGGATAGATTTGATTGATAACGAAATTAATTCATCACTGCTTATAATCCATCAAAAATCAGAAAGAATTATTTTTGCCAAAGTGAAGAGTAATCCTAGACTAGGTTACAAATTCCTCACTGATTACAGTAAATGTAAGGAGAAATTCAAGCTCATATTACCTATGAATAAAACTGAGTATGAATTTTTCTGTGAATTGGATGAAGTATTTGGCAATTTGATATGTAATCCACAGAATAAAAGAAATTTTATGGAACTACCTGATCCTTTGGGAGACCAGGAACCAGGACTTGTTATTGACAGTGATGAATTGATAAAATTAATGTTAAAAATCAAATCAAAAAAACAAAAAGATCACCTTGGTATTTCGATTGATAATTTGCTTCAATTACCTTTAAAATTTATGAATGCGCTCTGCAACTTTATAAATAGAATTTTGAAGAATGGGAAATTACCAATCGATATACTAACGATAGTAGCTAAGCCGTTGCCAAAAGTAAGTAAGCCAACGTGCGCCAGTGATTATAGATTAATCTCTATTATCCCTTCGTTTTTGAAGATAATAGAACGATTGATACTAGATCATTTAGAACGTATGTTGCCGGCTGATTTTGATTTATGTCAACATGGCTTTACGAAAGATAGATCGACAACTACTAATATGCTCTCTATGTGGAAACATGTAATTACATTAGACGAGAAAAAATTAGATGCACTAATTGTATTTGTAGATATCCCAAAAGCTTTTGACTCTATATCTTTTGATGCTATTTTTAATGTGTTTAACTTATTGAATATTGATCCGAATATTTTTAGATTACTTAGATTCTATTTATATAATCGAAGAATGAGTATTCAAGTGAACAATTTGATATCAAAATCGAAAAGAGTAATAAGTGGAATTCCACAGGGATAAAGTTTGGGACTAATTTTATTTAAAATCGTATTTGCATATTTGGAAACTAAGATCCTTAACGGCCGAGTATGCAAATTCGCTGATGATTTTAAAAAAATCTTTCCAGTTGATCCAAAAAATGTCGAATTCTCCAGAAATATTGTGACACTATATTTATATGATTTAAGTAGATATTTGATAACACTAGGGCTGAGAATAAACAGTAAAAAACGAGAGCTTTAAAAATAGGTAACAGAACAGAATTTAATTATGTTTATTTTCATGATGCTGAGATTAATGAAGTTTAATCTCAAAGAGAATGATATAAAATTTAAAATGTATATAATTTGGATTAGACCGATACTAGTGAAAAATGTTTTGTAGTTATAGTGATAGCCTTTGCGAGGCAGCTGTCTATTTATTAATGATTTCCTATATTTACATGGTGGTCGTTTTCCCCACCCGTTCCTTGATCAGTCCATGACATTTTCCGAAGTGTGAAGTAAGAAAACTCATCCATTTTCATCCGTTTATTGCAAATGGTGTAACTAAGCATGAATCAATTCACTGTTAAACAAAATGGACCGTGCTCTAGACGTCAACAAAACGATATATTGTCAACACAATTGAATGTCTTATACACAAGTAATTATCAATTCACAGTTAAACTAAACGGACCGTGCTCTAGGCGGCAACAAAACGATATATTGTCAATAAAATTGTATTATTATAATCAAGGTTGCGGTCTTGATATAAACACCTGACCCATTAATTACTTACATGTGTCAGTATAAACTAAGAATTGTATTATAATATATATTATAATACTATATATATAAGAATTGATTATATTAATTGTTATCACCACCCGCGCAACCAATGTTCGTTTAATTTTTAATACAATTGAATGTCTTATACACAAGTAATTATCAGGAACACAAACGTCTGAATCGTAATGAATATATGCAAATAATTGAAAATATATGATGATATAAATCCAGATTGATTAGCAATTTAGTTTAAAGTCACTGGTAAATATTGTCACTGATAATTGATGGATAAAATCGTGTAAAAGCAGTCTTGAAAAAGCATCACAAATAATGATTCCACTGTTTGCTAGGTTTTAAATGATTTAGTTATAATAATCCATTGAACTCTGAGGTCCTGATGCGTAGAATCAAATAGTAAATCCACATGGGCACTATAATCCACCGCAAGTTCTCTGTGTATTGCGCGCGGATGTGTATATTTATTAAACAAACCCCTATTAATTACAATTAAAATTGCAGTTCAAGTAATCTCAATTAAAACTGCTTAAAACTAACAGAGATTGTTACTAAAATCACAGATAAGAGAATTATTGTGTAGAAACAGAGTTAGATTATTTGACCTTAAAGAGCACCATATTTGTCAAAATTGAACATCGTTGGGTTGTAACGCGGAGTCGCGTGTTACTCTAGAATATGCTGTCGCTACTCAGAATCCATTAAAAAGGGTTTGTCCAATAAGATAGAAGCTGTATAAAGGAAAGTTGTGAAACAAATTAGTCCTATCTCCTGCACTATATACGCCACTAGATTACAGTTTGCATCACTGCAAACTTTATGGTTTCGGAGGATGTGCTATTGCATAAACGTTTTCCATTTGAACCAGTGGACTGGTGCCTATATGAATCCAATAAGAAAGAGTCATGAAGTTGGAACTAGATCTGGACATTTGGCAATATCTCCTGCTTTGGTGGGGAATGTTGCGGGCAAGTTATTCTCTTTTTCGACAATTTACAAAATTTACAATCAATTGCCAAAGGAGCTTAGAGAAACGCCTCCATCTAAGATGTCTTTTAAATTTTTATGTACTGAACTAGAAAAATCTACAATCCTGCTGATATTTTTAATTTTGATTATGATAATACTTTCTCATGGTTGAATAAAAGACAAGGATAATTGTGATCAGCAACATACCTTCTTGAGATTTTTATTTCCAAGTTTTGTATTATTAAAATTGAAATGTTATGCATTATATCATCATGTTAGTCAACAATACATACAATCAATTGCTAGTCATGATTCTCATTTTTTGCATAATGTTACACTCGAATTATACCTTAATTTTTCCTATTTCGATGATGAATCTATTACTCTTTACAGCCGAACTTTCTGATGTTGATATATTGTACAGTACAACTAGTGAGATTTACTTATCAACATGAGACTAATCGCACATATTTATGTGATGTGATATCTTTTTTATATTGTACATTTTCCAATATTATTATCTATTTGATGGAACATGTGTGGTTTGAATCCAAATAATGATATTCTATTCTATTCAAATTCTATTCTACAACTGGTATTATTGTTGTTGAAGATTTAAGCCTACCGGACTTGAAGGAAAAACTAAACTCATTTAACATTAGATTATACCTCGGTCATCTTAAACCAAATGCTTATAAATGCATACAGACTGATGCAAGCTCGGCACCTAGGAGATCTCATCAGGTAATAGTTAAGGAGTCTCTACTACTACTCCGTAAAAAGGTTCTCGTGGACCTTTACAGGGTTCACAAATGATCAGTCTGCCAGGCTTCATATTGTATAATATCTTACAACCAAGTTTGTCAGCATTATAGAACTGTAAACGCCCCAGCTTCCAGTAAATGCCGCACGACGTTACAAATTTTGTTTTGGAGTGCCATAAATACAAAGTTAGTACTGTTGGGGGCCCTTAACAGGGCCGGTCTTGCGTTCTCTGGCAAATGCCGAGAAGGTCCGTAAGTGTAGCGGTGTCCAGAAGTACTCCTAGACTCTTGAGACCAGCTCGGGTTGACTTGGGTTGTGGTTCCTTCTGTTGTGGCGTTGAAATCTCGCTGAGTAACTTCGTTGAAGTTCTGCAGTAATTGGCTCGTCTCTCTAGTTGTACAGCAACAAGATTGGCGTGACTGATATTGCCAATGTGTGTGATGCAAGGCCAAAAATCAGCGTATGTGAAAGGTAGCAGACAGCACGTCCGAGAAACGCACAGCAGAACGCAAACGCGACAACTGAACTGCATGGTAAATTCACCGTGCTTAATTAGCCTTGTAATAGCCATATATGGCTACTTGCACACTATTGGTTAACGGCAAGTTTCGCTTTTTTCTCATTGGTGCAGCGTAAATCGAATTGAATTTAATTTACGCAATATGTCGGCAATTCCTTTGTGACGTTACATCACTTTCCTCTCTGAAAAAAAGGAAAAAATATTCCTCTCGACGAGACTAGATAAGAAATGCATGACAGAGTTCGAACCAAGTTAAGCAAAATATAATAATGTACCATAAATGCTGGGCTGAAGTATGCTTGTTGGTTGCTTCAACAATGATATGATGCCGAGTAACCACTAGGAATTGCTTCACAAATTGTTAGCTCTAGTGGCCGGTCATACCGCGTGAAGCAAAATAGAGCAGTGCAAGGTTTTGGAGCCGCAACGTGAGGATTTTGAGGTAAATCGTCACTGAAGTTGCCAGGTTTAAGTTAAAACCTAGGCAGACTGGTTCTTTTTCAATGTGGTTGTATACGACTACAGGAGCTAATGTGTGCTCGACATTGTGGTCATGATATTTGTAGAGTGGTCTCTGTGCAACTGATGAAGTTGATATATGCATTGAAAGTGACCTGTACCATGATATGAAGCTGATAACTACTTAGTGTTGCTACACGAAAGCGTTAGCTCTAAGTAGCTGGTCATACCAAAATAGGCAGTGTGATGTCAGGTGTGAGACATACATTATAATGTAAAAATATATACATAAAAATCAAAGGTAACTGCATAAAAAAATATGTACTCGAACATTGCCTCAGAGATGGCATAATACCAAAGAACTGTTCAAAAATGCTACACAATTGTTAGCTAAGAACAGCTGGTTATGCCACGTGAGATAAATGCGAAAAATAACGTAAAGTTAAAAATTTTGATACGTAGAATAACGAAAAATTAATGTTAAAAAATATCAATTACGCGTTATGCAAAGCAAGCTATTGAGATTGTAGGCAGATGGAGCCTGAGACGTGTGTAGAAGGTTGAATGCTCTCAGGATCAGGCGGTTTGATAAACGGTTTCAACCTGTCTATGCTTACTGATGTCGGTGTCGCGCCTTGCATAATAATGAAGTATTTGGGTTGTCTGAGCAAAATCGGGTAAGGACCGCGATACTTTGGTTGTAGTGGTGCAACAGCAGTGTCGTTGCGAACGAGTACTCTCTTGCAGCTGTGGAGCTGCGGGTGAACGAAGACTGGACGAGGCGTATGTCTCGGCTGCTGTTCAGACATGTTACCGAAATGAAGTCGAAGGCGGGTAGCTTCGTCTTGTGGGTCATTCTGTGCGGGTAGTAGACGTGGGAGCTGACTAGGCAGGCGTAGATCCATGCCATACAAGAGTTGTGACGCAGACGTTTTAATGGATTCACGAGTACGGGAACGCATGGCAAGCAGAACTAATGGTAGTGCATCGACCCAGTTGCCATTAATGGACGAGGATGCTGAAGCAGCTTTGAGTTCCCTATGCATTCTCTCTACCATACCGTTAGCTTATGGATGGTAGGCAGTCGTCTGGCGTAAGGTGCATCCCATGTACCGCAAGGTGGTTTTGAAACGATCCGATGAGAAGCAAGTGCCTCTGTCAGTGATGACCTCATTGGGAACACCATAATTGGATATCCATGCAGAGATAAAACCGTTAGTTACTTCGTCTGCAGAAATGGTGCCAAGAGGTAATGCCGCAGGCCACCGTGTAAATCTATCAATCATAGTTAGAAGGTAGCTGAAACCTTGAACCTTTGTCAGATGAACTATGTCGATGTGGACGATGTCTAGGCGAGAAGTAGTTCGGAAATGTTGCAACTTAGAACGAGTGTGCCGTGTGATCTTGTTTTTCTGGCAAATGGTACACTCGGAGACCCATCGTTTAGCGTTCTGCCTAAGTCTGTGACCCCAGAAACGTTCTGTGAGAAGTCGGACAGTCGCTTGGCTTCCTGGGTGAGAAATTGAGTGAATTGATTCGAAAACCTTTCTCTGAAGGCTGGTCGGAAGAACTGGCTTGTTGGGCTGCGTACCCGTGAAGTAAACAATTGGTAAGCCTTCCCAGAGACGGCATATGAACTTGGTTGGGTGACGGGCTATTGATCTTTGAATGTGAATGTCACCGCGCTGTTCCGTTCGCAGGAGGGATGGCGTTAGTGCAGGTTCACTGAGTGTCACGGAGTTGACAGTGAATGGCGGCGGCGAAGGTGGTCGTAGCGAGACGTCTGGCCTGGAAAGGGCATCTGCAATGAAGTTTTGTTCGCCCTTGACGTGAAAGATGTCAAATTGCCATTCGCTTAGACGTGAAAGCTGTCTTTCCACTCTGGCATGGTACTTGGCGATAGTTGAAGTCGCGTTTCGAAGTGCGTTAACTAATGGTGCATGATCTGTGAAAACAACAAATCTGCTACTGCCAATGATGCTGATAAAATGGCGCATTGCGTCGTGGATGGCGAGGAGTTCTCGACCGAAAGTGTCGTATCTCGTTTCTACTGGTTGAAGAATACGCGAGTAGAAACTGATAGGCTTCCGAACTCCGTCGATCTCTTGTTCCAAAGTGGCTCCAATAGCGAATTCAGAAGCATCTGTCGTGAGTAGAAATGATCGTTGAAAATCTGGATGCGTTAGCATTGTGGCATTTGCTAACGAGTTGATGGCGAGTCGAAGTAATTCCTCGTCTTCGGATGACCAAGTAATGATGGAATTCTTGCTAAGTCCTTTTCGATTCCGCAGGTGCCTGCACAAAGGATAAAGTTGTCTTGAAAGGCCCGGAAGGAACTTGCAATAGTAGTTTAGTACTCCCAGAATTTTCTGCAACTCGCTAACAGTCTTCGGTGACTTGATATTCCTGATTGAATTCGCCTTTGACGGCAAAGGTTGAATACCTTGTGGCGTGATACGATGCCCTAAGAAGTCCACGGATGTAGTTGCAATCTGCGTCTTGTCACAGTTGATCTTGAGTCCGTGGTTGGATAAGCGTGAGAGGACATTTCGTAGATGCTTGGCATGAGATTCTAAGTCTGGACTGAATACCATTATGTCATCGAGATATGACATACAATAAGCAGAGTCGTCGCGAAGTATGTTGTCCATGAATCTTTGAAATGTCTGTGTAGCACACTTAAGTCCAAAAGGCATGTAAAGATATTCGAAAAGGCCAAATGGAGTGATGACTGCAGTCTTTTCGATATCCTCTGGTGCTACCGGGATGTGATGGTAGGCTTGTCTGAGGTCAATCATTGAGAAGAAATTGCTGCCGTTGAGTTTTTCAAGTAAAGTGTTAATATTTGGAATAGGATATGCATCAGATTTTGTCACTGAATATAGCTTATGGTAATCTCCGCAGGCTCTGTACGATCCGTTTACTTTGGAGACTAAGTGCAGTGGTAAGGCCAATGAACTTTTCGATGGTCTGATGATTCTCTCTTCCAAAAGCCTTGAAAATTCCTATCGGACAGCTTTCAGTTTAGCAGGGGCCAGTGGTCGCTTCTTGAGTGCAATAGGTTGTCCTTCTGTGACGATATGGTGCATCGTGTTGGAGACTCGTAGCTCTGACTTGTTAAGATCAAAAAGCGACTTGTATTTTCAAAGAGCTGCTGATATCTCTGCTGAATGATGCACTGGGGTTGGCTGAATGACCTGTAACTCCAAACGCTCGGAGGCAAGTGTCCAAAAACTTTGCTCAAGTCCGGTGGAGGGGTCGATGATCTTTTGATTGGCAAGATCAACAATGAGCCGAAATTTCAAAAGGAAATCAAGGCCTATTATATTGTGTGAGACCTTGGCAATGATGAAGTTGTGAGGAAATTCACGCCGTAAACCTATATTGAGTGTGCGATACCGGCAGCCATAAGTAGGTATGGGCTCGCCTGTAGCTGTTGCGAGAAGAACGCCTAGCGACATCTCGGCCATTGAATCACCCTTGAGAACTGAGACTGCTGCACCTGTGTCTACGATGAATTCTTCGCCAGTTCTGAAATCAAGAATGTGCAGAAGTTCGTTGGGCTGTTTGGCCGGATCATGCAAACAAGTAGGCTGGTGATTGCGACTGGCATTGTCCGTTTGGCTATCTATGTGGCAAATTTGGCGTAGACGAAAAGAGTCTACATAAATGCTAGATTGTAAGTGGTTTCTTCCTTGTAGCGCCGTTGATGCCGTTGATGCCGTTGATGCGCAGAAAGTACGGTCTTCTACTTTCTGCGCCATACGTTTCCCGATCTTGATGCACCACTGCGCCTGTTTTCTGTTGTCTTTACCGTCAACTGTGGAAATTGACATTCATTCGGAAATTCTTCGGAACGACAGAGACAGACTTGACATGAATAAAAAACTTCTGGTGATTATTGCACCAGTTCTTTGGGGCATATCTGGTAAAGGATTGCGGGGATCTCGATCGCCGCCTGCCGTTATAATGTGTCTTGGGCATGAAATTTGGTCAAGCTTTCACCTGATTTAGCTCGGATTTTGCTATGGCCAATCCTTCTAGAACTTTAGCCATGTTCGCTACTGTCCTCTCTAAAGAGGAGAGCCTATTATCCTGCGGGGGCGGACTAAAGGATGACGGATTCAACTTAGGTTCCACCATCCTAAATTCTAACTCACATCTCTCAGATAAGTCATTTATAGAGAGAGTTTTGGGGAGCTGTCTGGCGAATAGTTTTAGTGACTGTAGAAGATTATTAATAAAAGCAACCTTAGATTCATGGTCAGAAATATTGGCTTTATACCATCGTTTCCGTAAATCCCTTAAAATCTCGATGTGGCCAAGGTTTGGCATGTCTAACTACGCGTATTTATTTATTATCTGTTCGGTTTCTGTGGGATCCAGCAAGGATTCTACTTCATTTTGTAGGCCCAAAATGGGATTAGGTAGCTTCCTAATGGCCTCAAGCTTCGGATAAATCCGTCGCTGCAATTCAGAAGGTAGTTTAGTAAAAATCTTTGACAGTTTTTGATGACTGTCATAATCTGGAAACGGGGAAAAAGCGGAGTCTACGCGCATAAAGAATAGTTCGCTATCTCCATCCCAAACAGGAACATCAATATCTTAAAAGCATAAATTTATAAGCAAGATGAAAATGTATAAAATACTTTAAACGAAACTCTTACCGACTAACAGCTTCCACAGTTGAAACAGAATCTTCCGCAGTTGAATCTGTCGAGCACGTACAGCCAATGTTTGTTCAAAGATCACTAAGATGTATAGTTTTGTACGTAGGAAAACTCAATAGAAACAACTTCCAAAATTGAAACAGAATCTTCCATAGTTGAATCTGTCCAGCACGTATCGTCAATAGTCGTTTAAAAATCACCAAGATGTACAATTTTGTACCTCGGAAAATTGAATAGAAGATATACCCAAAAAAATTCCCCGGAAGACCACGACTTTAGAAAGATTGAATAAAGAACCTTCCGTCTAAAAACATATATCCAATAAAATTCCCCATAAGACCACGACCAGAGTAAAAAGTATACGCAAATGTTAATTTAAATGAAAAAGAAAAAATGAAAAGAAAAAACAGTACAGTACTTCGTATCCTGGCGTGGTCCCAAATTTTGTAAACGCCCCATCTT
>JAQBSW010009684.1:0-27638 GCA_029291075.1 Eudiplozoon nipponicum
ATTGTGATGACTGATATCGCTCAAGGCCAGGGTGAATGGATTTAATGAAGTAACAGGTGTTCAGAAATTGTTGTAATTCTCAATTTCTGTAAAATATAGCATAATTTGATATCCATCATGGTGGTAACATGTTCCGTCTCGGAAACCATAGTGTTAGTACCATGTACATTTTCGGTACAATAATGTTGGTATCGGTTACTAACACAATAGCCATAGTGTTAGACATTTGCCACAAGTTGTGTTTTACTCCTGTGCGTATTGTGTCAACCCTGAAGATGAGACTGGAAATAACGTCTCGAAATATAGGTGAAAGATCAATGGCGGATCTTGATCCTAAAGCGCTTTCAGACAATCAGCTAATTGAAGGCTTAAAGGAGAAGGGACAAGTGAGAACCCATCAACTGAGGCCAAAAATAACATCATCTGAAAAGACAAAAGGTTCAAGATTTTGCCGACCTATGAGTGCTAACAATTGTCCCGCACAAAAAAAATGCGGTCAAATCCGAAACTAAATTGATAACTGTCATTTCCTAAATGCACACGTCAGACCTATTTTTACACGTACTATCCTAAATGAAGTAATTACGAGTGGCATCCAGGAGAGGAGGGGGCAAGATACTGTGAATAAAGTAAATAATTTAGACTTAGCAAAACGGAAAAGTATTCTATTAAGGTGGATAGTTAAAATAAGAATAAAATAAGAATAAAAAAGGGGTCGTAAAAGAAGTTGAAAATTGTTTGATAAAGAAAGATGCAAATAAATGTTTGTTAAAAGATGCTACACTAACAACAGAACGTAAGATAACAGATAAAATAAGATAACAAGTAATCAAGGATGAAATAATAAGTTAATCAAAAATAAATTAGGCGATATTGAATTACTCACTCTCCACCTCTATAAGTTAATATCAGTCCAGTGTTCTTATTCTTTTACTTGAGCGAGTTTCTGATTCTGATTCTGATTCGTGCAATCTTCGTTTTCTACCATTATTTAGTGCTGTATTCCAAATAGGACCTAGTGATTTTTCTACGGCTGTTTCATTCATTATGTCATTTCTCGATTTAATTTCGATGGATTCTCTAATCAGTCTAGTCGATCTGCTACGGCTACAGATTGATATACGTCTGCACCCATCCCAATTAATTGTGTGTCCTGTCTCTACTGTATGGCGTGCAAGATCTGATCTATTAACATGGGCATACTTGCATGCGGTTTTATGTTCTCCTCTTCTAACCTTAATTGGGCGCATGGTTTCACCCACATACATCAGGTTACAGTCGTTACATGGAATTTCATATACTCCTGATGTGTCTAACGGTTCTATTTTCTCCTTTTGGTTGGGAAGTTTAATACCCAGGGTAAGGGTCTGTTTTAAAATAGTACGTATATTGTATTTTGCTGCTACCATTTTGATTTTCCTACTTAGTTTAGAGTCAGGTATAACCATTACCCTCCGGTCATCTTTTGCTTTATTTGACTTCACGTACTTCCAGTCATGATTAAATTTACTTATAACGCTCATTATAGTTGCTTCAATTAACTTTAGAGGATACCAATTAGCACTGAATATTTCTCGCAGTCTACCTAATTCAATATCTCTATGTTTTTATCTGTTAATCTTAAGCTTCTTATTATCATCGATTTTAAGATACCGATTTTCATTCTATATGGATGATTTGAATCGAAATTAAGAAGGATACCTGAGTAAGTATCCTTCCTATAAACATCCCGTTCTAGTTTTGTACCATTTCTAATTAACTTGACATCCAGAAATGGTAATTCGCCACCTGATTCATTTTCAATTGTAAATTTAAGCTCGCTCACCTGATTTGCTATGTTTAAGAAATTTATCAGTTGATCCTCCCCGTGATTCCAAATAACTAATATATCATCCAAATATCGTACATACAATTTAGGATTTAGGGGCGTTATATCTAAGAGAGTCTTCTCCATGTAATGCATGAAGATATTAGCTATTGGAACCGATAGTGGTTGCCCCATTGGAACACCTCTAATCTGCTTATAAAATGCATTCCTAAATTTAAAATAAGTGGAGGACATACATACGTACATCATCTCCATGACGTGTCTTATCGTCATTTTGCTTCCTTCCAATATTACTGGATGATCAACCAGGAAACGCTGAAAATAGTCTAGTGCTTTAGGTACTGGTATATTGGTGTACATTGACACCACATCTAAACTCGCCAATCTATCGTTTTCATTAAGCTCACATTTATCTACAATCTCAACCAAATGGTATGAATTCATCAAAGTATTGTCTAAGAAGTACGAATATTTCTTTATTCTATGACATAGAAACTTAGACATTTTATATGTTGGAGAGTGTTGGACATTAACAATAACTCTCAAAGGGTTGCCTGGTTTATGTATCTTTACTAAACCGTACACTCTAGGAGCGACTGTATCTCTTTGTATGAGAGCGTTACCATGCGCTTGATCTAATTCTCCTTCAGCAATCATATTATTGACCAATAATTTAACTTCTCCTTGTAGCTTATCCGTAGGATCTTTATTAATTTTAGTGTATACCTCTATATTGTCTAGTTGTTCATACATTTTATCATTATAGTCAGATTGACTCATCAGAACCGTCGCTCCTCCTTTGTCTGCTTTCAAACATATCACACTGTTTGCTATTAACTCTTTCCTGAGACTTTTTATTTCATAATTTGGTTTATATTTTTCCTCTGCGTATGTTAGCACAGCCGCAGCTACGTCTAATTCAAACCTAACTTTATCCTTCTCTGAGAGGAATTGTGCTGTTTTAACAGCCTCAGTAATTATCTCATTTTTTGGTGATTTCTCAATTTGGATAGCTGTATTCAGACCACGATTAAGCATTTCCAGCTGTTTCTCATTAAGATTTATTTTAGAGAGGTTTACCACTCGATTAGTTACAGCAGGACACGTCCTAACTGTGGTCTGTCTATAGATGCCCAAATTTCCTAACTTTCTATCATGCCTGATGTGAACCTTTTTTATCTCCCTATTACGTGCGCCATCAGTAAAATCCTCTATACATTTAAAGTCATCCGCGTGCAAAAAGGAAAGTAACATAGATCTTATTTTAGTTTTCTCTCTAATTAGTTCATATTTGCGTTTTTCTAAATCGCTAATCAATGTATTCATTATGTTCAAAGTCAGTTCATGTTTAAGAGATCTACCTTTATCATTTAAATGAAATGGCAATTTAAATTTAAAACATTTAGGAATTACACAATGTTTTAAACATATTTTAATGAAACGAATATTTTCCACTTGCCTTACTAATTGTTTTTTATGTGATGATAGCGATTTTGCAGCTTCACTGTTGTAGCACCGTATTTAGTACCTAAATAAGATTTAAAAGAAACATGTTGCGCGACACGGAATATAATATTTACCTGATTATCGGGTTGCGATCCGATTTGTTTGCATCCACTGTCTTCCTGGTTTTTGTTCCAAAATTTTCGATATCCAGATACGGATATCTTTTTCAATGGAAAGCTCATCACAATAAGTTGACAATCAATATGTCAAGTGGAAATATTAGTTTAAACTGCCCCATTTATACTTGTTGTTAGATCTCTTAAGCATAAAATGCTAGGAAAGTGTCTGTGAAATTGGTTTGTGTATATGTCTGCAAGCGTACGCCATGTCTGTGTGTATGTATTCTCGTTTGTTTTTGATTGAGGAGTAATCAACTATTGCACGTGTACACTCATCCCAGTGTATCCTTCTGGTCACAACTGAACTAATTTTTTACTAGGTTCGCAACACCTAATACATACTGGCATATATATTGGTTCTCCGCAAACAAAACAGTATTTAATCTAGGCATCATTCAATTAGATATTGTTTGTTGCGAAGAGCTAATTTATATGCATCTATCAACAAGTTAGTTGAAATATGACCAGATGGATAAACCAAAGTCAGCACGAACGGAGGGTATAATCTCATGGGCGCAATCGTTTCGTATTTACTGGCGATTCATCAGTAGGAACTGGTATTACGCCCTTTACCAACTATATATTTTGGTATTGGTATCGGGTATCGATTCAACAAACATAGTGTTGGAAATCTTTATGGGGTCGTTATATAATGTATATAGTGAGTTGGGTTTGCCATGTCGTAGAATTTATATAAAGTTACCTCTACTACTGGTTACACATTTGTATAAGAGTTTGTACCATCAAATTGTCCCACATTCCTCACGTAATGAGTTCGTTTTGGTGAACTCTAGTAACTAGTTAGTTCATTTATTTTAACACGGATATGATGTTATTATTATCGCAAAAATGTTATGACTGATTTTAATCGAGTTCTCGAAGTGAATTGCTTCAGGGAATCTAACCTGTTCAGACTAAATTTTATTCTCAATTTCTTTCAAAGTTAAACTATTCACAAGGTAACTTTATTTATCCTCCTTCAATAGGAACATATCATGTTTAATGAGAAAGACTTTTGAATGGTTTGTATTTGATGCTAACTACACCATTGACATCAGCAGACGGAAGACAACATCGTCTTAACGTCTCACCTTACCCGACCAAATATAAATTGAAAATTATGCGTAGTGCTGGCTCCTACTAATGAGTCATACATCAGATTTCATTTAATGCTCATGCTGAATTCGGCATATAATTTTAATTTTTCTTGACTTAATTTTGTAGTGGGTACGCAATTAAATATACAAAGTAATATATATATATATATATATATATATATATATATATATATATATATATATATATATATATATATATATATATATATATATATATATATATATATATGAGATATTTTTTTGAAATGCGAGCTTTAATAAAATTAATTGTACCCTTCCTGTATTGCAAAAACAGAAGAAATTTTATCAGATATAAGAAAATTTTCTTTCCTCACTGGCCTTCTCAAATATTATTTACCAATATACATGCGCAAGTTGTCGATCAAGCTTACGTAGGCCGATCGACCAGACGGTTAATTACTCGAGATGGAGAGAACATTGCAACAGATTCTGCTTTTAGAAATCAAGTTTGCGAGCTTGAAGTAAACACCAATCCATTGTATTTAACCAGTCTTCGAACAACATAACAAAACTACCGCCAGCTGCAACGCACTGACGCGTTTCGACCTTCCATGATCATCATCAGAGTTCGACGGCAAACTGACTATCGAGGATCAAACCGCATTGAATATATATGGAAATCAAATTTAGATATATATGGCTTCAGTACGGTTTATTACCATCATACCAATGATGTAAATCGATACAATAGTATTCAATAACCAATTCAATAGGATATCGACTACAAGAACTATTTTCCTACCCGCAATCAATCATTGATTAAGTACAACTTAAACGCCTTTTTAAAATCAAATGGTGAATACACGTCTGCTATTGCGCAACACATCATCGAAACATCGCACGTATGTTCTCCAGACGTAGCATTCAAAGTAATTACTAAATGCAAAAACAAAAAGGAGCTAGCCACATACGAAGCCTTATGGATAAACAAATTGCAGCCGGATTTATGTAAGCAGAAGAAGCACGTACAAGCATTGAGCTTGAACTGGATGTGACGCACGCAATTTGATTGGTTTCTATTTTTCACACTCGCTTTGTTCACATATTTTTATCTTGTTTTGCTTTCCAATTTATATATAAAGATATGTTCATGAGTAGATATTTGAGAAGACCATGAGAAAGAAAATTTTCTTATATCTGATAAAATTTCTTTTGTTTTTGCACACAGGAGGGAATTACAAAGAATATATATATATATATATATATATATATATATATATTAATTCTTCAAAAAAAGCAATATATATATATATATATATATATATATATATATATAAATATAATATATTTAATTGAACTAAGTCATGAATACTGCGAAATTTAATAAGTGATGTCGATCGTGTCCAAAATGTATGGAGTTTCTAGAGTAAAAGGTGTTTGGTAATTTGGTCTATCTCGAAATCCATTGTGTTGGTACCTGGCATAGTCTCGGTTTATAGGAAGTCGCTATGTTGATTAGACGTGCAGGTTCTTTATTCTGAAAAATCACTGTGTTTGTATCCTTTATAAATTCAGTATAAATTATATATAATGAATTGACTTCGAAGTCATAGTGTTGAAGATTTCACTTGGAGTAAACTTTATTACTGCTTGAATAATTATTTTTATAGAGGATTTTATCGTCCAGTTGTTCAACATCACTTGATCAATTACTTTGTGGGTTCATGACATAGTACCCGTTCCTACAGATGAATCGTTTAAAAAAGCACCTAAGAAGAGACATGCTTGCGAAGCGGAATTTAAACGGAATACCATCACGGAAATGAAGTCGCCGACAAAGAGTTCCGCCTCATTAAATCAATGGTACGGATGTAAAGGAGACAAGAAGATGACCAGCGTCTAGCCACGATGAAAAAAACAAGGTGGCCACAAATAGAGGACAGAATTGAACAATTGTTCACTGAATAGAGAACAGCAAGCACGAGCGTCTCCAGAGTCTCCATTAGATTCAAGACGACAACGATGACATGTGACATGATAATCAATATTATGATAAGTTGTGAAAAATTGAATTTGGCATATATATATATATATATATATATATAATTAAACACTGCTCATGTATCTATTTATCCATCGTTTTATTGACCGTTTTGATTATTCGACTTCTCTCAGATGGGAATAAGGTGAAATTCCAATTATATGTTGCTTCAATTCTTTTAGTACACCAAAATTATAATATTAAGCCAAGCTATGACATTCAACGTCTCAGAAACGAATTAATTTGTAGAATAATATGATAAGTCCAAACGAGGATAACGGAGGGACTAAATTTGAAATTGGATTCGGTGCATGGTAACACACTCATACAAAGCGGTACATTTGCACACAAAGCGTAGTGTCAGGTTAAAGTGCACAATCTGTTAATCTATTTGAGTTATTGTCAGCGTCCTACACTCTCTAATCCATAAAATTTCTGTTTCTATGTCATAGAATGAGACTATATTCTTACTTTCTGGATCAAGCATTGATGAATTGTTATCATTTGGTTGAAATTGTTGATAAACGTGTATTAGATGAAGGGGATAGGTTTGACGAGCTTAGATTTTGTATCACGTTATACAAAATTTAGGCTGCCTGAAGCTCTGTTTATCACTAATTAATGTTGGAAGGAAGTGAAATTACAACAGCAGCCATTCTGCAGATGCTGTGTAAATGTGTGTTCTCTATTTATTTTATATTTAGGAAATAATTTTACAAAATAATTTGATATTTTCCGATGGGACAAAATTTTTTGGTTATAATAGGAAATATCTCTATACATTGTTTGTAAAATACTCTTTTAGGTATGACACCACTGAAGCTTAAATTTTATCTACAGTTTTTTATTTATATATCAGTAATCGGAAACCGTGGTGATTGTGTAATGTTAAATTCGAAACATTAATTTGGAGCCTATGTGTTATCTGTTTAGACCTGAAGTTTCTACTAAACATCCCAATCTGTCACTATAGAACAGACATCACCTTACATGGAAAATTGGTATTAATTAAACGAGCATTGGTTGCACGGTCGCTGATAAAAGTTGCATTTAATAAAGGTTGCGATCTTGATATGATTGCCTGACCCATTACGTACATACCTTTATCAGTATAAATTATGCATTGTATTGTACAGAAAAGGCAATTCATCCAGTAGACCGTTTTCGTCCTTATTGGGAACTCATCACGCACTGTCTAGAATTTGCCGCGGCTAGCGCTCAAACTTGGATACGTCTGCTTTGGAATTTATTTTTCTAACCACTGAGCCACCTGTTAACTGCAATTTCACTTAGATGGATGTACATGTCAATTAATTATACTTGGGTTATATATTGGCGCACATATGCACATACGTGACGTGAGCCAATTTAATAATTGAATACATCTTTTATTAAACAAGTTGACCCCAAGTATAACTCGAATGATTTGTGATCAATTTGACACGTGTAAGTTTCGATTGTTTTTAGTTTGTATATTTTATCTTAGCTTAAGGTTTCTGAGAGTGCACGTTGTCAATTGTGTATCCAATCACAAAATTTGAGAGTAACCTAAATTACGTCATTTCATATGGTGAATAGAAAACAAGTAGTCTAACGCACGTAAATGATAAATTAAATTTCAGTCACACTAATTTCACTTACCTTATTTTCTTTCATATAAGGTCCACTCCCTATGAAAATGCCTCTTTCACCAATAATGTGCGTCGGCTTAAAAGGCGATTTCGAGCACATTAACACAAACAATTTTTGTCTACTTTAACAATATATGCATTAGTTTAAGTACAAAAATTAATTAATTAGAAATTTAATTTAAAAATGTATGCACAAATTGTTCCAAACCATCTTATTCCCCTTCCCTAATTCAAAGACCCAATAAATTCTTCATACTTTGTATCTGAGCTTAGTTATTAATCCATTTTGATATCAAGTATGACCAGATCCACACCATCGTCCGATTCAGAAATGTCTATGCTATCTAGCAGTTTAGCAATGATTCCACGAATGCGCAGTTTATAGTTGAGACCGATACCTTGTCCCAGGCATCGACAATCCATTGGCAGATAGCGGTGTAACTAGCTCGGCGCTGCTTCCTCGTTTTGGTAAATGTGTGCTCTCTTTTGTCACCAATTGCTGTCGCATGGCTTACAATAGAGTTTTAGAGTTCCTGGGATAATTCTCCTGCAATTATGGTGAGCTTTGAGTTAGTTTGCTTCACTTTGTCTGAAATGGCATTCGTGAAATGAATGTGTATCTAGTCGGTCAATATGGATAGGGAAACGTGGAAAGAACCACCCGGTCTTCTGGCATATACTTCTCTCAACCTCACGATCATCTCCTTCTCGTCCATCAAATCTTTTGGATTGGCCTTTACAATGACCCAGGCCGGATAGTCACCCTTTGGCAAAGTCTACATCTTGAAAATGGCCAATGGTGCTAGCTTTTCTTAATTGGCTTAGCAACCGAGGACGACTGTGAAACACGAAGTTTTATTCCGTCTGATGTGTGCAAACACCGTAGCAGTCCCTATTTTCTCTACAGTACGACTCATATGGAGGCCGGAAGTGAGAGTCACCTAGCGCATGTTGCTGACGTGGTCTAGCCGAATCTTCTTTTTTTTGAGGTCATGCATTTCGTTCATGCTATTGTTGGGTTTATCCCTCTGCTAATATTCAAAACAATTTGTTGCTAGGCCAGCAATACGCAATACACAACTGAATATTTGCAACCTGTTTGTCAACATGCTTCTATAAAAAAGCCATTCTGTTAGTAGTGGTGTTTTGCTAAATTTATGTGAAACTTGATTGAGCGAATAGTTAGACAGTTGATGTGCTCCAATGCTCATTTCGTAGCAGGAATATAAATCCGGCCAAAATTATCACTTTAATAGATTTGATGCAGAAAATGCATCATAGTCATCAGTACTGCGTAAACTTTATTCTCCGTGTGTTCATTTACCTATGACGACGACGTTTTACCACTTAAGTAACGTGCAGCGATGTTTAGTGAAGCGTGAAAATGTGCATACAAACGAAGATATAAAGTTGACGTTGACAGACTTTTATTTTAGGAAAATTATTAATAGGAGGATTAAATCATTCGAACCAGTTGATGGGTGTCGGTAGGAAAACAGAAAAGGTGAATCAACTGACCGTGTAGCTAACGGAAATAGGGACTCGGTTGAACTATAAAATGCACGATTGGCAATTTTCTGAAAGAGAATAAATTTTTCAAATTGAAAATGTCAGCTGCAATCTGATTAAAAGAGATTTTTCAATATTCTCAGTTTCAGGCATTGGTTAAACACATTTCAGAAAAAACAGTCGATCAAATTCGAATTCAAATGCCTGCCTAGGTGTAAAGAATTACAGGAAATACATGTGGGCATTAAGGACCTATACAGGATTTTTCGCACTTTAAACTTCCTTAAAAATCGGCTATGCACATTATGTGTGAAGGAAACCTGGTGAGAGTGAACTATGAACAGAAATTTGGTAAATAGCTGAAACACAACCTGGTACTATTCCGCGTTGCATCGTTCTATAAAACAAGTTTGCGAGCCTGAAATAAACACCAATTCCATTGTATTTAACCAGTCGTCGGAAAAAAAATAGCAAAACTATCGCCAGTTGCCAAGTTGTCCGACGACTGGTTAAATAGAAAGGGATTGGTGTTTATTCCATGCTCGCAAACTTGATTTAAAAATTTTTTACCACCACCCGCGCAATCAATTATTTTTTAATTGTTTTGCATTACTCTGTTTGATGTAACAATAAGAATTAACGAAGAATGAACAATTGCGAAACTGTATTTAGCAAAATTACCTGATCGGTGTTTTGACTGACACAGACTAAATTCAAATTGCTTTCTTTACTGAAGATATTTCGGCGGCCATTGGCAATCGCCTTCTTCAGTTCACTCATCATTATTAGTTTGTATTTTAAAACTTTTGATGATGTGCGAACCGAAGAAAGCGATCGAAAATGGCCGCTGAACAAACTTCAAGTAAAAAAACAACCTCAATCCTATCTTTGTTAGGCAAAACACAGATCATACAATTAACGATTACATCACTTCAACGTTAGTACCTATAGAATCTACCTAGCCACTGTATCATTCTGAGGATATTGTGCCTTAAACAACTTTTTGCGATTATTTAAATCAAGTTTGCGAGCTTGAAGTAGACACCAATTCCATTTTATTTAACCAGTCTTCGAACAAAATAGCAAAACTACCGCCGGTCGCACGCACCGACGCGTTTCGACCTTCCATGATCATCTTTAGAGTACGACGGCAAACTGACAAGCGAGGATCAAACCGCAATGCATACATATGAAATGCAAAATTAGATATGCGGCTCTCACCTCAAGTAATCTTGTTTACATTATACTCGACTAAAAATGTCGGCTGCACAATTTACAGTGCAGTACAATGGTCGCGAGACTACTTGAGGTGAGTGCCGCATGTTTACTTTTGCTTTATATATATATATGCAATGCAGTTTGATGCCCGCTAGTCAGTTTTCACTGGAACTCTGATGATGATTATGGAAGGTCGAAACGCGTCAGTGCGTGTGGTTGACGGTAGTTCTGCTATGGTTAAATAAAATGGGAATGATGTTTACTTCAAAGCCGCTAAGTTGATTTAAATTATTGTTTACAACACACAGGCAATCAATGATTGTTTATTTTTTTGCAAACATATTGGTAATTAAAATTATAATGAATTAATTTCGGTAATCAGATTTATGTACCGGTAAATAAAGAGGAAAAGGTTTTTTTATTAACGGGTTCCAAACACGCATTTTAACCTGAGGTGCTTTATGTGTAACAAAACCGGTATATGTAAGTTGACCTTATGGTCCAGAAAACTAGTTTTATATATATATATATATATATATATATATATATATATATATATATATATATATATTACTATATATATGTATGGTACGAAGTGTTCATACATTCATTACAGTTATCTGTTCTACAAATATTACCTTGGTAGGGCGCATAGATTTAGCCACATGAAATTTCAATCTTAGAATGGGATATATATAAATCGAAAGGTTCATTATTTCAGTTAAATACTGTTTGTTGCGGAGAACTTTTATATATGCAAGTGCGTAATAGGTATTGCGAACCTAGTAACAAATTAGTTCAGTTGTGACCAGAAGGATAAACCAAAGACAGCATGAACGGAAAGTGTAATCTCATGCACATTTGTTTCGTGCTTACTGGCGACTCATCAGTAGGAGCCGGTATTACGCCCTTTACCCAACATATATTTGGGTGAGGAATGTGGGATAATAGGACGGTACATTCCTCAACCAAATATATAGTGGTTAAAGAGCGTAATACCGGCTCCTACTGATGAGTCGCCAGTAAGCACGAAACAATGTGCATAAATTATACTCTTCCGTTCATGCTATCTTTGGTTTATCCTTCTGGTCACAACCGAACTAATTTGTTACTAGGTTCGCAACACCTAATACATACTTTTATTATTTCTGTTTGATTGTTAACACCCTAGTGTAAGTTACTGTGAAAATAGTTCTTATAGTATATATCGATCCTGCCGATTTTAATTTGCCTATTAATTTGGAGTTCGGTACTGTCATGACCTTACGATGTTTCCTTGCTATATGCGATTTTACGTGTTAATTTCAGTGAACATAGAAATAAGTTATTTCATAGTTCTGGAAAATATCGATCGATTGAAATAGTCTCAAAACTGGGAAGTATATTACGCACCTATACGTTATTAAATTTTAAAGGCTTTTTTTTGGCAAGTCGAATTCTCCACTGTCCAAGATATGCATGTTTAAATATGCACGCGTATCATGAATATTAATTTCAGCACAATATGCTTGGATGTGCTCTGAATAGAGTTAAGTCAATCTTTTACTACATCTGCGTACCTAAGATTGCCAATAGATAAAATTCCAAACTGTGGATAAATGCGAAATCAAGCCAAACTCAATATAAACAATATGCTCCGTGCCTGTAAAGGGCACCAACAATATGATATGAAGATGGGCAAAGTTAAAATAAATTGAAGTTAATCGTGCATCTGATCGCCTGATAATTTAGCCAAACCTTGTACTCATGCCTCGATTGATATTAGTTGTGTCTACCATAAAATAACGCGATTCAGTAGCATTTAGCTCTTACACTTAATTATTGCAAAATGTTACTGCACTCAATTCAAATTTTTGCAATGCACATTCAATACAATCAGTAAACACTGTTGTTAAGGACTAGTGCTAAAAATGTTTGACTAATTAACAACATAAAAAGGATTCGAATTCTCTTAGCGATTCAATTTTTGTCGCACAGCTAAAATCTAAGAATACATTTTGATATATATATATATATATATATATATATATATATATATATATATATATATATATATATATATATATATATGAAATCAATTAACGACAGCTACATTTTAGCAGTAGGTATATAAAACCGTTTTTCTTACGGAAATCATGTACTTATGCATAGATTACAATTAGATATATTAAAAAAGTGGATTTTGAAATTTTCAAAATGATTAAATTCTTTTAATATATTTTTGAATATTACACCGACACCTAGACATTCATTATAAAAATCAATGCATATACTTAAATAATTAAATGCTGTGTGTTGCGGAGAACTAATATGTATACAAGTATGCATTACTTGTTGCGAAACTAGTAACAAATTAGATCACTCGTGACCAGAAGGATAAACCAAAGACAGCAAGAACGAAAAGTATTATCTCATGCACATTCGTTTCGTGCTTACTGGCGACTCATCAGTAGGAGCAGGTATTAAGTCCTTTAACCACTATATATTTGGGTGAGGAATGTTGGGCGTATCGTCCTATTATCCCACATTCCTCACCCAAATACATAGTGGTTAAAGGGCGTAATACCGGCTCTTACTGATGAGTCGCCAGTAAGCACGAAGCGAATGTGCATGAGATTATACTTTACGTTTATGCTGCCTTTGGTTTATCCTTCTGGTCACAAATGAACTAATTTGTTACTAGGTTCGTAACACTTAATACATACTTACTCAAATATTTGTTTGAATTTTTCGTTGTTTGAAGAAAAATACAAACTAAATAGTAACTAGTTGAAGTATAGGTAGCAGAGTCATTCCAAAAATAGTTCGGTTTCATCCTTAAAGGGAACTCTTCAAGTACTGTCTTGGATTTGCCGTGGATGGAAGCAAACTGTGACATATTTTCATCTGTGTCTGAAACTCAATTCACTGCAACACCCGTGCAGTATACTACATGCATTTGGAAGTATCCTACCTTTTTATGTTTTATGTTTAGTGTTTCCTTCAAGAGGAGCCTATTTGGAACTCCTAAAGGAAAAATCTGAGCCTTAGTCGAAGATTTCCAAATAAGAACGTAATTCGTCTACTGGATGAATTGTCTTCGCTACCTGATGAAATTTTTATACAAACAGAATATATATGGCCAAAATCCTGTAATTAAGATTTAAAAGAAACATGTTGCGCGACAGGAAATAAACAATTTACCTGATTTTCGGATTACGTACCGAAATATTTGAATCCACTGTCATCATGATTTTTGCAAATATTTCGGTCTCCAATTACGGAGACCTTTTTCAATGCCAAACACATCACACACTTAGTTGACAATCAATATGTCAAGTGGAAATATTAATTTAAACCGCCTCATTTATACTTGTTTTTAGATCTCTTAAGCATAACGTTTTTTTATAAAAATGTTAGGAAAGTGTATGTTAAATTGGTTTGTGTATGTGTCTACATGTATACACTCTTCGCAATGAGGTTACAGTGATATAATGACAATTAATGACAACTCACTAGATAAGCGTACGTCATGCCTGTGTGTATGTGTTCTCGTTTGTTTTGAATTGAGGAGTAATCAGTTAATGCAAGTGTACACTCATCCCAGTGAAATTACAGCGATTTGGCAACATCTGACTATTCACTGGATAAGACTGTTTGTGTGTATGTGCGTGAGCGTTTACTTAAAACTGAGAGCTAATCTGTTACATAAAATTACAGGCACGTGTAACGGTCATACAAGTAAAACTAAAATGATAACTGTCATTTCCTAACTGCACACGTCAGACCTATTCTACACTTACTTTTCTAAATTAAGTAATTACGAGTGGCATTTCGGTGAGGAGGGGGCATGGTGTCTGTTGTATAATGATAGATGTAGGGTGGCTAATTAGAATTTTAATTCCTAAGAGACTCGAAATCGGTTCTAAATAAGTGAAAGATTAACTTTATAGCAAATGTGCCCCGGTTCGAGTCCACTATTGTATCAATTTCTTTTGCAACCTGATGCAATATATTTGTCTATATTAATATATATTTCAAAATTATATATATATATATATATATATATATATAATTAAAGATTTATTGCATTACGAATCCGTTTTAGTAATTATGTTGTATTTTATATCGTATATTATAGTTATTTTATACGGTGATAATGCGTACACTTAAATACCTCATAAATATTTCAGTTCTCTGTTATTTTTCCTAGACGCATGGCGTCAATTTCGTAACAAGAGATTGCGGGAGACTAGCAGGAACATAAAGTCGAAGCTGCACGTGATGAGAAGTCTAAATTAATCGCACGAGTTAATATAAAGCTGCAAATTATTAGCAGTGCGTAGCGTACTTGACTTAATTAATGAGCAGAATGCTGAATCAAATGCTAGTATCAACACGCCACACTATATATATATATATATATATATATATATATATATATATATATATATATATATATATATATGTGTGTGTGTGTGTATAACACAGTCATTTAGGATGCACTTTCCAGAGCCCTTTTTTAGGGAAACTATTTTTCCGGTATGCATAGGACACTATTTACAATTTGAAAGATATGCTCATTGATGTTCATAAGTTCAAGTATACTATTCGAGGAAGAACAAGTTTTAATTAATTTAATTGATTCGTTAATCTTTGAAATAGTGCATATTAGTCGATAGTCATTATTTCTTCTGGAAAACATTTGTAAATAAAAAAGTTCTATGAATGGATTCTTGTAACTTTGTGCTTTCATAAGAAATATCTTAAATTGTATTATTTTCAAAAAGGGTTACTAGAGCTACAAATTAGTATCAAATCGCAGTACGGTTAAGCACGTAGTTCATAAAGTGAAAGATAAAGAATAGTTATCGAAAATGGTTGTGAATTATACAAGATTATGACTTTGCAGTTCATTTTAATTATGAAATTATTGCCTTCGAAATTTTTATATTCAATTAGAAATTTTCACAGAAGTTCATATTTGTTTAATTATTGTCAAATTAACAATATGCGTATCAGTAAAAGTGAAAATTTAGTCTTCTTTAAATCAAGAAATATAAATATTTCATTTAAAATTGTTTATTTTCAAGAAAATTAAGCAAAGATGCATTTATTAATAGGAAGAGCCGCGAGTGGGATAACATATATGTAAATTTAACATACACGTAAATTTAATTTGCCACGGAAATTAGATTCAAAATGTTTTTATAATTGGATGTTGTATGATGCATCAAAATTTTAAAATTTATTTGAATTAGAAGTACCCTTTCCAAGTTCAAAAAGACGAAAAAATTTATCAGATTGTCTTCTCAATTTTCCACAAATGAAAATCTCCTTATATATAAAATTAAAATCTCTTTATATATAAAGTGAAGCACCAAACAAAATAGAAAAATGTAAACATGCACAGAGTGTGAAATAAGTGAACAGCCAAAATTATCTGATCTGCGTTTTGACTAACGCAGTTAGTTTTCCAGTATGTTTTCTTTCTTAAACAAAATATTTCGGCTGCCTTTATCGGCAGCCTTCTTCAGTTGGTCCATTCTCACCAGTTTGTTTTGCTACACTGGTGAGGATGGAATAACCGAAGAAGACCGCAAATAAAGGCAGGAGAAATATTATATTTAAGAAAGAAAACCACTGGAAAACTAACAATGTTAGTTGAAACCCCGTTCAGATAATTTAGATCAATCCAATTTCGCAAAAATATTTTACTTTTAATTGAACAACCAATCAATTACTTGCATCACCTCCAGCTCAAAATCAATACCTGAACATGCTTCTTCTGCTTGCATAAATCCGGCTGCAATTTGTTCATCCATAAAGATTCGTGTGTGTCGGACTCCCTTCTGTTTTTGCAATTGATAATTATCTTAAATGCTAAGTCTGTAGAATATTCGTGCGGGGTTTCAATGATGACTTGCGCAGTTGCAGGTGTTTGATTTGATGAATTAAGCAAAAACTGCTAGGATCTCGTTTCTTTCAATCTAATAAAATGTTAAACAATAATTTAAATCAAGTTTGCGAGCTTGAAGTAAACACCAATCCCATTGTATTTAACCAGTCGTCGAACAGCATAACAAAGCTACCGCCAGCCGCAACGCACTGACGCGTTTCGACCTTCCTTGATCATCATCAGAGTACGACGGCAAAATGACTATCGAGGATCAAACCGCATTGAATATATATGGAAATCAAATTTAGATATGCGGCTCTCACCTCTAGCAGTCTCACATAAATTGAACTTGACGGGAAATGTCAGCTGCACAATTTCTATGCAGTCACGAACATTAACTGTTTGTAGCTTTCGCCACATATACATATATAGGCAATACAATTTAACAATAATTGTTTGCGCGGGTGGTAGTAACAATTATCTAAATCAAGTTTGCGAGCTTGAAGCAAACATCAATCCCATTGTATTTAACCAGTCGTCGAACAACATAACAAAACTACCGCCAGCCGCAACGCACTGACGAGATTCGACCTTCCTTGATCATCATCAGAGTACGACGGCAAACTGACTATCGAGGATCAAACCGCATTGAATATATATGGAAACCAAATTTAGATATGCGGCTCTCACCTCTAGCAGTCTCGCATACATTGAACTTGACTGGAAATGTCGGCTGCACAATTTCTATGCAGTCACGAACACTAACTGTTTGCAGCTTTCGCCACATATACATATATAGAAAATACAATTTAACAATAATTGATTGCGCGGGTGGTGGTAACAATGCTTTAAATCAAGTTTGCGAGCTTGAAGTAAACACCGACCCCATTGTATTTAACCAGTCTTCGAACAACATAACAAAACAACCGCCAGCCGCAACGCACTGACGCGTTTCGACCTTCCTTGATCATCATCAGAGTACGGCGGCAAACTAAATAGCGAGGATCAAACCGCATTGCACCTATATGGAAAGTAAAATTAGATATGCGGCTCTCACCTCTAGTAACATTACATACGTTGTGACTGGAAATGCCGGCTGCAAAATTTCTTTGCAGTCACGAATATTAGCTGTTTGTAGCTTTCGCCACTCACATATATAAAGACATTACAATTAAACAATAATTGATTGCGCGGGTGGTGGTCACAATTCTTTAAATCAAGTTTGCAAGATTGAAGTAAGCATCAACCCCGTTGTATTTAATAGAACTGTTGGTTTGATGCCTCGTTCTCGTTTCTCAGTTAGGATACATTTCAGGGGGACTCTAAATGACATCGCTTTTATCCCCGACCGCATATCTTTTCAGAAACGTATTATATGAGTGCACTATAAAGGTGAAACTGGTCTATTTGATGAAATGCCTTGGCTAATATTAATTAAATTTCACTTTCCCGTGTAGCACTGTGCATTTTATGTAATATAGTATGGCTAAAGAAACCTTATGTCGGAAGCGATGTCACATATGATCTACGCGAATGGAAGAATGATTAAAAAACTTAAGTTGACATATAAATAGAAAATGAATTCTTTGCATGGCTTGAGTGGTACAAAGGATGAGTATCATACTCTGATGCAAATGGGCCTCTGTTCGAGATCAAGCCGAGTCAATTATGGAAAGTACGTGATGAGTGTTGTATAAAGAAAAAACAGGTCTGTATATTGAATTTCCTGTGCTAGCTTGTGCAGTGACAGGGTATTACTGACAAGACTTTTAGGAATAAATCTAGTAAATAGACTTAAATGAGATATCATTTTCCGGACTGGTATGTTGTCTTTTGAACTGTGACAGATCGGAGAATATATAATTGGCAATTTAGATCAAAAGCAATGTTATATAGGATCCACATGAAGGAAAGAATGACCAAGAAAATTGAGTTGTTATATAATCAGAAATTGCGTCAAGGGTGCAGCTTTTTTAGCGCAGTGGACGAGTTGTTAAACTGTGAAGCAATTGCGCCCCGGTTTGAGTTTCTTGCCTTGGTTTAAATCTATCATATACATTATAAGTTCCCAATGAGAATGAAACCGGTCTAATTGATGAATTGTGCTTGCTACCATATGCAATATTAGGTTTAAACTTATGTTATATATATATATATATATATATATATATAAGGAAAGGTTAACCAAATATAAAATTTGGTAAACAGCGGAGGTTTCATGTAATGTGCGACAGGAGCGATGCGGAGAATGAGCGCAAGGCACCAAGGCAAATTTGACCCGAATCGAGCCCTGGTTGTAGCAATTTCTGGCAAGTATTTGGTAAGCTCACAATAGTGATGTAAACAGTCTACTTGATGGATTAACTTTGCCATTTTTGCAATCCTTTGCATATGCAAACAAAACATATTTATAATAAAAGTTATGCCATAATACGTCAATTCCAAACTACTACCAAAGTTGACATGTTTTCTTTTCAATAATGAAATATCGGAGGTGGCTTGTTAGAATATTAGGCCGAAAGAAAAGCACAGTTAAATTTAACCTGACGAAAAGAACGATAAGATACAAAATTGGATACATAATTGAAATGTTCGTGTAATATGCGGAGTGAATGCGCAGTGGATCAGTGCAAGACTCCGGTTCAATTGTGCTCTGTTTCGAGCCAGGGGCGTGGCAAATTTTGGCAGGTACTTGACGAGTCACATTGAGGACGAGGGAGGTCTACTTTAGTGATTTTCTCAGCTATCTTATGTAAAATTTATCCCATAGTAAAAAGATTATATAATTTTTTATAAAAATTTTGGCAGTCTTCACCAAATATTGGATATGGTAACAAAATCAATTCATCAAATAGACATTTTTGATTAGTAAATACTTCCCTGAATTGCCACGAACGGAAATCAAACTTAGCACGTTCCAAATCTTCTACTATACCACTCAGTCTAGATAATGATATTCGTCTGAGCCTTTATGTATCCTTATTCAGAATCATGTATAATATTGAATTTTGTTTTTCTTAGCCACTAAGTTCTGGATTTTGTCAAGTTTAATAAATTAAATTAAACACCAAACCCTCATTTAATTTATTATTTAAATCAAGTTTGCGAGCTTGAAGTAAACACCAATCCCATTGTATTTAACCAGTCGTCGAACAACATAACAAAACTACCGCCAGCCGCAACGCACCGTATTTAATTTTATCAACCCTACGAAAAAATGAAGCAACATATGTTCTTGGAATTTCTTTTTGTTCAACACCTGAGTTGAGTTGGAAGAAAATAAAATGAATATTTGGCTGCAAACTTTTTCATTATCCTTTCCATACGGATTTGCTAATAAACGAACATGTAATCATTCCTATAATTAAACGAACATTGGTTGCGCGGGCGCTGATAACAATTATTATAATCAAGGTTGCGGTCTTGATATAAGCACCTGACCCATTAATTAATTACATATATCAGTATAAACTAAGAATTGTATAGTGTATAAAAGGCAATTCATCCAGTAGACCGGTTTCGTCTTTATTGGGAACTCATCATGTACTGACCAGAAATTGCTGCGTTTCGTGCCCTATTCGTGGCAAATTCTGGCCAGTACATAATGAGTTCCCAATGAGGACGAAACTGGTCTACTGGATGAATTGCCTTTTCTACACTATACAATTCTTAGTTTAACTGACATATGTAATTAATTAATGGGTCAGATGCTTATATCAAGACCGCAACCTTGATTATGATAATTTAGTCATTCCATTCCAGATTACTCTGTAATGAAACCAAATGGAAATCGAAGTGCGTTGGCAAGAGTATGCATGGTTCAATTTTTGCAATAAAGAGATCTGTGTTTATTACCTGATCTGCGTTTTGACTAACGCAGCTTTCATTGTTCCAGTAATTTTCTTTCATCAAGATATTTCGGCCAAGCTTACCGTAGGCCTTCATCAGTTGCATTTCACGAAACAAATGAAGCAAGTTGGTTTGAATTTTTTCGTTACAGTTTAGGCCAGATTACAAAAAATAGTATCGTGAAACCAGCGTGAAACTCATTAATGATATAGTTCTCAAATTCTTTCGTCAATGAATGTCCTTATCTGAAATGACATAAAAAAGTTCTCAAGCCTTTAAAATGCATCAACATTGCATTTATTCGCAATGATCCAAGCATTGAATAAGATGTTAAAGGCATTTCTTATATTCATCAAGATTTTTTCCATCATTAGGTAACATATATCTTGTATTGAATATATTGTAAAAATAAATCCGATAAATATTTTCTACAATGCCAAACAGCTCATTTGCAACTTCTTAGGAGCCGCACATTTACGGTAAGTCTATTTTTTATATCAACTACACTTTTCTCATAAACGTATGCATTTCTGGCTTCTTGACGACTTACTTGTAGGTGCCGGCACTATGTCTTAAACCAATTATATATTTAGTCAAGATATGTTGCTAGTTGGTTGGCGCAGTCTCCAACATATATTTGTTTCAAAGAAATGCAATTTAGAAACCAAATAATTATGTATGTAATATGCAACCAACCTGTAAATTGTAGTAACGCTCTAATTTAAGGAGATAGGCGAAGTATCCATAATACTGAGATTAAAAACCAATACTGAACACCAGCTTCATTGCAAAGACTTTTACTTTTGATTCGATCATTATCGATTAGCCCATTATCGTGCAATTATTATATCGTTCAACAAAACCCATAATACTTAATTATGTGTGAAGGCAAACAGCTAACTGTGTATCAGGTATTGCGAAACTGATAAATAAACATGCCAGAAACAACAATTAAGAATGTAGAAATAATATACGAAAAGTTAATTCATATTATGTTTTCAACCAAATATGATATTCAACGACGTTCGAATCCAGGTTATTCAGCTTGGTTGGAGCAGCAGGTGATAAAACAGGTTGTAATTTTCAATTTTTCGGAAAATTAATCAATCTATAAAATTATAGTTTTGGTAAAAATTTTAGTATTGATGCATAGTGTATATAGTGAGTTAATTTATACGTCGCATTGCTGTAGACTTAATACGTTGTTAACTAAATTTATCCTTGATTACGTGCTCTTATAAGAGATTTCAATGCCCAATTGTCCCACATCGGTAGTTATTAAAAAACTGAAAATTGCGTGTGGCGTGTATTAGGTTGGTTAAGTGATGTCAACCACAAAATCAGAAGCAGACGTGCTCATGTTCGAGCTCAATCTACAGCAAATACTGGACAGAACCTGATGATATTTCAATAAGGTCAATACTGGACTACTGGATGAATTAATTTTAATTGAGGTTGCGATCCTGATATAATCACCTGACCCATTCTTTACATACAATTGTCAGTAGAAACTAAGTACTGTATAGTGTGGAAAAGTAAATTCATCCAGTAGACCGATTTCGTCCTTATTGGGAACTCATCACGTACTGTCTAGAATTTGCCGCAGTCAGGGCTCGAACCTGGGTACGTCTGCTTCGGAAACTGGTGCTCTAACCGCACACTACACACAATTCATAGTTAGATGCAAACTAATGTTTCTTGGTTAGCCTTTCTTTTAGGTAGAACTTATTTAGCATTCCTTAAGCCTTAAAGTTCCAACTAACCACTCTTAATCTGTCATTATAGAACAGACACCAAGTTACATGGTGAAGTGATATTGAAATGAACATTTATATAATTGAACGAACATTGGTTGCGCGGTCGGTGATGAAAACTACTTTAATCAAAGTTGCGATATTGATATAAAAACTGACACATTATTTACACACAGTTGTCAGTATAAACTAAGTACTGTTATTTGTGGAAAAGGCAAGTCATCCAGTAGACCGGTTTCGTCCTTATTGTCTTTGCCACATTATACAATGCTTAGATTATACTGAAAAATATATGTAAATAATGGGTCAGGTGTTTATATTTAGATCACAACCTCGATTAAAAGTAACCGTTATAACCACACGCGCAACCGATGTTCGTTTTATTATACTGGATATATTACCTTTTATACATTATACAAATATTAGTTTATATTGACCTGTGTATATTTATAATTAGAGTGGCGTTTATATCAAGATTGAAAATTTGATTCAAATAAATTTATCATCGTCTGTGCAACCAATGATTCTTAATTAGTATAAATTCAATAATTCTTCTCCAGGTAGCGTGATGTCTGTTCTATATTGGTAAATTTGGGCTGGCGATTTTGAACTTTGTATCTAAAATATGAAATGTAGGCTCCACCTAAAGGAAAGGCTAATGAAGAAACATTAGTTTGTATAGAAATGAGAATCGCGTCTAACGCGAGGCAGGGTGGCTCAATGGTTATACTCATAAATTTGAAGCGTACTTGTCCAGGTTCAAACCCTGTTCACGACATATTTTGGACCATAATTAAAGAATTCCCAATTAGGACGAAATCGGTTTACTGGATGAGTGGTCTTTTCTATTTTCTACAATTCTTAGTCTTTACTAATATATATATATATATATATATATATATATATATATATATATATATATATATATATATATATATATATATAATGGATTGGTATTTATATTAAGATCGCATCTTTGAAACGCTTTATTTAATTACTTTTCCATAAGTAAGTTCAATGGATTTTATTTGTCATGCCTAAAGACGCACTCATATAATATTTAAGTTTATTTAAATTTGCCATAAGTAAATTAATCAGTTTCTCTCGCATATTCTTTTTAAATTATCTACAATATCTGACGAAACTTTGATGAATCATGTCAGCAAATTTTAAAAGAATAAATGAAGGGGTAGTTTTATATGTTGTTTAATGACGGATTAAAAACAAATTTGGATTGGTGTTCAATTCAAGCTCGCTAACTTGGTTTAAAGAATTGTTGCAACCACCTGCACAATAAACTTTGTTTAATTGTACTACCTTTATATATGTGTGGCGAAAGGTGCAAAAACTTTAATGCTCTTGATTGCATAGCAATTGTGCAACCGAAATTTCCAGTCAAGTACAATGTATACGAGACAAATAGAGGTGGGAGCCGCATATCTAATTTTGCTTTCCATATATATGCAATGCGGTTTGATCCTTGCGAGTCAGTTAGACGTGTTATTCTGATGATTTTAATGAAGGGTCGAAACGCGTCAGTAACTGTTTTTGACCGTAGTTTTGCTATGTATTACAAGGACTGGTTGAATACAATGTGATTGGTGTTTACTTCAAGCTCCAAACTTGACTTAAAGAATTGTTTTGTTGTATTACCTATATGTATGGTGAAGGCCGCAAAAATTTTAATGTTCGTGACTGCATATAAATTGCAAAGCCGATATTCGCAGCCAAATACAAAGTGTGCGAGACTAATAGAGGTGAGAGACGAATATCCAATTTTGATATAAGCACCTGACCCATTAATTACTTACATTTGTCAGTATAAACTAAGAATTGTATAGTGTAGAAAAGGCAGGATGGCTCAGTGATTAGAGCACCAGATTCCGAAGCAGACGTGACCAGGTTCGAGTCCTGTCAGCGGCAAATTTCCCTACTAGAACGAAACCGGTCTACTGGATGAATTGCCTTTACTACACTACACAATTCTTAGTTTATACTGACATATGTAAGTAATTAATGGGTCAGGTGTTTATATCAAGGCCGCAACCTTGATCATAATAATTGTTATCACCACCCGCGCAACCAATGTTCGTTTAATCTAATTTTGCTTTCCATATATATGCAATGCGGTTTGATCCTTGCGAGTCAGTTAGACGTCATATTCTGATGATTTTAATGAAGGGTCGAAATGCGACAGTAAATGTGTTTGACCCTAGTTTTGCTATATAGTACAAGGACTGGTTGAAGGCAATGTGATTGGTGTTTACTTCAAGCTCGCAAACTTGACTTAAAGAATTGTTTTGCTGTATTACCTATATCTATGGTGAAGGCCGCAAAAATTGTAATGTTCGTGACTGCATAGAAATTGAAAAGCCGATATTAGCAGTCAAGTACAATGTATGCGAGACTAATAAAAGTGAGAGACGAATATCTTATTTTGATTTCAATATATATGTGCATTGCGGTTTGATCCTCGCCAATCTGTTTGACATCTTACTCTGATCATTTTAACTGAAGGTCGAAACGCGTCAGTACGTGTGACTGATGGTAGTTTTCCTGTTTGTTGACGACTGATTAAATACAATAGAATTGGTGTTTAATTCATGTTCGCAAATTTAATTTAACGGAATGACACTGAACACAGAGCTAAGCGTAGCAACAAGGAATTATAATCAAGAAATACGATTAACGGGCATGTCATGAAAATGAAAAATATTAAGATGGGAGACCATTTTAGGGACTGTTACTCGTCGAGTATACGGACAATCCTTAAGAAATATTGTATAAGACATGCAAGGAAGTCGTCACCAGATTATTTATTTTCATTTATCACATTTAGCGGTGGTCTTATAAATTACCATTGGAGTAGTGGCGGGCAGCACAGGTTTGTAGAAGGAGAAATTGGACTGTGTGGGCAATAAATCGAATCCGACGAGACATGTCACAATATAACTCCTGAATCAACTCTCAATATAAAAAATGGCACAGTCATTGCAGCCTCTATTGATAGAATTTAAAAGATGAACTAATTCTCAGGAGGGCGGTCGCTTGTAAACGTTAGACGAGTTGAAAGTAAAGGTCAATTGTTATTATAGTTGATTGTGCATAAAATGAGTGAACGGTTGCAATTAGATCATATGCGAATCTTCCGATTTTTTATCTAGAATCCTTACTCTATCTCAGGAGAACCAACGTGGATTTGCAGGCTACAATCCTCGATTATAACGGAATTTCACATCCACAAATGAGCTAATTAAATGCGTTAAAAATGTTGAATCGATGAGAAGAACAAACTAAACTGCCATCATTTTCTTTGTGTTTATTGTTTCTCCTTAAACGAATATTCGCATTATTTATAATAAACTAAATACATAAATGAACATTAGTTCCGCGAGCAGTGATAAAATTTTCTTTTAATCGAGGTTGCGTTATTGATATAAGCAACAGAGCCATTATCTACATACCTTTTTCAGTATAAACTAGGTATTGTATAGTGTCGAAATGGAGATTCATCCAGTAGACCGGCTTTGTCCTTGTTGGGACCTCATCATGTATTATCCAGAATTTGCCCAGGTTTGAGCCCTGTACTTGGCAATGTCTGAACAGTACGTGATGAACTCCCAATAATGACGAAACCGGTCTACTGGATAAATGGCCTTTACTACACTATGTATTACTTAGCTTAAACAGAAAAAAATATGTACATTATGGATTAGGCGTCTATATCAAGACCGCAAACTTGCGTAAAAGTAAACTCATAACTGATTCAAAATAAATTAATTTGATGTAAATAATTTAATGCGTCATGATGGTCAGCTAAAACAAGTTATCTGCAGTTTTTACATACCTCCTTCTTTGTTTTTTATAAGGAAAATAGTATACGGTAAATCTTTATCTTATACACTTATTGATCGAAAAATGTATTGCCAAAATATTACTGTCTTCATCACGATAAATTTGAACTCCGCTGTATAAGACGCCTCAAAGAATATCCCATGATGAAGATTTATTTTTATTGACGTAAATTAAATATTTCTTCTTTGATGTATTCAAAATAGTAATAAAAATAATGCGTTTTGAAATCACTCTAAAACTCTACATTTATTCTATGGAATTGAGCGTATTCAATTTATGTAAATGATGACTAATGACACCATGCATTTATTGTATCTTTGATGATATTTTACAAACGAATCATTTTTCAGACTGCAGATTTTTAAAGTGAATCAATCACAGTCAATTATTTTCATCTGGTGTCTGATAATATACAAATTATTAAATCCAACCAAATTAAGTGTTAATTTGATTGTCAAGGCGTGATTTCATGTTAAATTAATAACTTCGGCTTGTGCGGCATATTCATTTGCTAATATAGATTACTTTTACTCTTTTTTGTCAAAATTCTGGTTTTCAGAAAGATCAAAATGTATGGGAAAATTTCGTTTAGGCTTTATTTTGGAATTGATATGCTTAGATTTATAATGAACAAAACATACAGTTTAATACTGGTAAAAAGCATTATATATTTACAAATAAGGAATGTATTTATGAATATTGGAATTAATTAATTGGCAAATCGAAACTCGTCTGAAAGTCGTACAGTATCCAAAATTAATTTGTCAAATATTATTTGATATTTTAAGTGTGAGAGGTTTTATTTCTTCCAAATAATCGAAAACATGGAGAAGTTATATCACAACCATTGGACATCACACGCATAATTAATAAAGATTTGACTTTAGGCAGCTGAGTGCTTCATCCTTAATAGTACTCCGAAATTGATAGTTCCAATATCTGTTGCATAGATGAGAAGTTTACAATCGAAAGCTCAAATTAAAGTGTTAAAATCAGCATTATTGTTTGCGTATATCTACCGGCAATTTCTTAATGGTCACTTATATTAATTCTAAATAATTTATCCGATTTTTGAGAGCAATAAATTTAGCAACAGACATCCTAGTCCTGTGGTATATAAGCTGCCAAAGAAGCGCAGCCCACTTGTTCGATATAGCTATCGATTGGTCAAAAATTTGCCGGAATTCTATGAGTAATTATGTGTGTTCTCTATAATGACATTAGTGGCGCCATCCCCGAATCGTACGACTCGGATTAATATGGTTACATGTAATTAGTAATCATATCACTGAAATTATGTGGAATTATGTCATTGACCTTAATCTGCTTTGTTTTTAGATATACAAAATTCTGTAACAACTCAACAACAAG
>JAQBSW010009685.1:0-27624 GCA_029291075.1 Eudiplozoon nipponicum
ATTGGAAAGATTATTTTTAAATCAACAGCAAATTTGCAAACTCGACCGCTAAGGATCTTAGTTTCTAAATGTCCAATACGATTTTATATAAAATTGGCCCCAAACTTTATCCCAGTGGAATTCCACTTGTTACTCGTTTCGATTTTGATATCAAATCATTAATTAAATACTCATTCTTCGATTAAATAAAAAGCATCTGACTAATCTAAAAATAATTGGATTATTATTCAAAAAAATTAATCGCCTTTAACATAACATCAAAAGAGATAGAGTCAAAAGCTTTTGAGATATCTATAAATAAGATTAATGCATCTAACATTTTCTCATCAAGTGTACTTACATGTTTCCACATAGAAAGCATATTAGTAATGGTCGATATATCTTTAGTAAAGCTCTGTTGGCTTGTATTAAAACCAACCGGCAACATACATTCTAAATGATCTAGTATCAGTCGTTCTATTATCTTAAAAAATTAAGGGAGGATAGAGATTAGTCTATAATTGCTGGCGCACGTTGGCTTACTTACGTTTTGCAACGGTTTAGCTAATATTGGTAGAGTATCAATTGGTAATTCGCCATTCTTAAAAATTCTATTTATAAAATACCAAAGCGTATTCATAAATGTTAAAGGTAATTGAAGTAGGTTATCAATCGATATACTAAGGTTATCATTTTGTTCATTTTGATTTTATTTTTAACATTAATTATATCGATGCATCACTGCCGATAACATGTCTTGGTTCCTGGTCACCCGAAAGATCAGTTAGATCCATGAAATTGCTTTCATTCTGTTGATTATATATCAAATTGCCAAAATATTCATCCAATTCACAGAGAAATTCACACTCAGTTTTATCCATAGGTAATATGAGCTTTAATTTCTCCTTATATTTATTGTAGTCTGTGATGAGTTTGTATCAGAGTCTATGATTACTCTTAAGTTTACCAAAAATGATAATTTCTGATCTTTGACGGATTATCAGCAGTGATGAATTAATTTCATTGTCAATCAAATCTAACCTCATTTTTTAATACTATTGATTAGATTGTAGGAGGTTTTGTAGTTATTGTAATAGGTTTTGCGAGGTAGCTGTCTTTTTGTAAAATAGTCCTATTCCTACTCCTACATTTTCATGGTGGTTCTTATCACCACCCGTTCCATTGTAGGGGTATTTTGCGGGATTGCTATCTACCTACATAGAACTGGTAGCTGCTGTTAAGATCCGTGCTTATGATCAATCCCCGGCCTTTTCCCGATGGGTGATGTGAGAAGGCAAATTCGAATGATCACATATGTATTGTACACAATGTTGCATGGAAAATTCATAGTTAGTCCAAATTGACCGTGATCTAGACGGCAACAAAACGAAATACTGTTAACAAAATTGATTGTCTTATACACAAGTCACAGTTAAGCACAATTGTTCATGCTCTAGACGGCAGCAAAACGATACACTGTCAACACAAATAATGTTCCATTCACAAACGTCTGAATTGTGATGAATACATGTAACCAATTGAAAATATATGATGATATAAATAGTCATGGCTAAAAGTTATCACTGATGATGTATAGAATAAAATCGTGGTAAAACTTCAATGAAAAAACTTCACAAATAATTAATCTACTGTTTGCTAAGGTTTTAATTTATTTAATTATAATAATTCATTTTACTCTGAAATTCTGATGTGTAGAATTAGATGCGAATAGTAAATCACTTGTATAAACTGCGAATAATCCAAAAAAGAGGAGTAATTCCACTATGGCACTATAATCCACCACACGTTCCCTGCGTATTGCGCGCGGGTGTGTATATTTAATAAACAAAACCCTATTAATAACAAATAAAATTGCAGTTCAAGAAATCTCAATTAAAGCTGCTTGAAATATTGTGTAAAAACAGAATTAGATTATTTGACTTTAAAGAGCACTATATTTGTCAAAATTGAGCATCGTTGGGTTGTAACACGGAGCCGCGTGTTACATACATCCCCCCTCCGACAATGAAAATTAGTACACAATGAAGAGGGCTAACCTTACAGGATGTGTTATTGCTTTGCCATACCGTGTAACAACTGATGTTGGTTCTGTCAACACTGATTCTGGTTCCTCTATATCTCGCGGCGGCGTAACAGCGTCAGTTGGCTCGGTTGTTGATGAGATGTCGGACGTCAGTCAGTAATCAGCAAAACTGTCTGGAGGTGAAATCGTCGTTTCTTCACCGCCTGATAGTTCATCATCGCGGAACAGCGGGTCATTTGGATCAAAGTCGGCCGGGGATAGTTTGCGTTTGTGAACAGCTTCAGCTTTGCCATTAATCTCCAAAATGATGCAATTCTGACGTCAATCTAACACACGATAAGGACCGCGCTTCGGTTTGGCTAGAATCCTGTTATCCATATCGTTGTTGACGAAGAACTATTTGCAGCTATAAAAATCTTTGCGTTTATAAATTGGACCATGTTGCTGACGTGTAGGACAGATCGGCCGATTCTGAGCGTTATACTGTAGATAACTGCGAAGTGGAAACAGAAATGCCGGATCGTTCATCGTTATCGCAGTTTCAGAGCGTGATCGAAATAATTTGCCAGGCAGCCGTAGACATTCGTCAAATACCATTTCAGCGGAGCCACATTTGATCGGCTCACGAGGTCTTGTACGCATTGATAGGAGTACTTTCGGTAAAGCCGCAAGCCAATTTTATTCTGGGCTAGCCTTGAGCGCCGCTTTCAGTTCTCGGTGTGGCCTTTCGACGAAACCATTTGCTCTTAGATTGCGAGCCGCGGTCACGGAGTGTTTGAAAGCATAGTATTTCAGTAGGGCTGCGAACTCTTTGTCGAGGATCTGTGCGCCGCGATCGGTTGTCACTTCAGCTGGAGCACCAAACCGAGCGAACCAATTGAGCTCTAAAACATAACTGACAGTGTCTTGCTTCATGTCTGGCAGTGGTATGGCCTCATACCATCGAGTGGTGCGATCCCGTATTGACAGTAGATATCACATATTGTTCACGGCAGGTAAGGTTACCAGATCAACGTGTATGTGCGTGAACCGGACTTTGGGCACTTGAATGACTTGTGGCGCCGTTTTGGTGTGTCTCGTCACTTTGCATTTCTTACATTCTAGACATTGTTTTGACCCCTTCTTGACATCTCGCCGCATACCAGGCCAAAAATAGGTTCTGGATAAAATTTCCACTAAGGCTTCGCCAGATGGATGGCTCATTGAATGGTAAACCTCGAAGATTTTTTGACGGAGTTTTTCAGGTATAATCGACCGAGGGCCCACGCCAGTTATTTTACACTGCAGCAGGGTTCCATCATAATTAAATGTTTTCAGGCGATTGACATCAAATGTCCAAAGTGATGGATCATCTTGCTGAGCTGCTTGCAATTTCTGAGTGTTTACAGGTGAAGGACACAGGATAGAGGCACAGAGTTCTGCAGGACGGCTTAGGGAGTCTGCGATCACGTTTTCTGACCCTTTGAAATGAGTGACTTCATTTTCATATTCGTGTATTCGTGTAAGTTGTGAGTTGACACGTCGTGAATATAAATACTCTTTCTTTCCTATGAGCATCGGAAGTAGAGGAAAATGGTCTGTGTAGATCTTGAACTTTCGGCCATCCAGATAGGTGTGGAAGTGTAGGATCGACCGGTAGATTGCATGCAACTCTATCCCTAATGTATCATATCGCGTCTCGCGAGGTTGTAGTTTTTGCGAGTAGAAGGCAATAGGTTGGTGTATGCCATTGATGGACTGTTGGAGTACTGCGCCTATGGCAACGTCGGATGCGTCAGTTATCAATTCAAAAGGTTGAGACCAATCAGGAGAATGTAGCATGGTCGCTTTGCATAAGGCCCTTTTGGCATCCTCGTAGGCCTGCATGTCGGCCACGTTGAACTGAATCAGATGTGATTTCTTGCAAAAACGGCTTTCTAACACGAAATATTTGTGAAGAGGTGCCAGAATCTTGGCAAGGCAGGGTACAAATCGAGAATAGTAATTCATCTTGCCCAAGAATCGTCGTAATGCTCGAACGGTGGTTGGAGGCTGTAGATCTTGAATAGCACGAATCTTAGCAGGTATAGGTGTCATGTCCTTTTCGGAAATTTGATGACCGAGGAATTCAATTGATTGTTGTGCAAAGACGCATTTGTTGCCATGAAGTTGGAGGCTATAGTCTGCTAGACGTGTGAGTAGAATATCAATATGCTCTACATGTTCGGACATTGAGTTGAAGAATACCAGGATGTCGTCTAAATATGGAATTACAAATAGTAGACCATCTATTATTTCGTCCATAACGCGTTGGAATGTTTGCGAGGCATTCTTGAGACCGAAAGGCATATAGTGATATTCGTGAGTGCCACCTCCAGTGAATCTGAGTGCAGTATATTTTACGGAGTCTTTGTCCATCGGTACTTGATAGTAGGCTTTCACCAGGTCAAGTTTTGAATACACAGCATGACCAATAGCAGATCTGAGTAGGTCAGCTGGATTTGGCAGGATGTGCCTATCAGACTGTGTGCAAGAATTGAGAATACGATAATCCCCGCACACCCTGAATGTTGCTGGTTCACTCTTTGGTACTACTACCACAGGTGACGCAAAAGGTGAGCTGGATCGTGTACAGATGCCTTGTTGACGTAGCATGGCGAATTCTTGCTCGGCGGCCTTATGTTTGTGTGGTGCCAATGGACGTGCTCGTGGAGGATGAGGAAGTGGTTTCAATAATATGATACGATGGGCTGTGATGGCACGCTTCCTCTTGAGATCGGGCATGAAGGAGATAGGTTTGAAAATTTCTTCATGACGTTTCAGAACATCGTCCAGTTGCGGTACATGAGGAACTGGAGGAATTAGCTGTATCGATGAGACTGCTTCGGCGCGAGTCGTAAGTTTTAGCGCTAATAAGAAGCAACTGATTGTCTGCAGTGCGTATCTCTCGTGTTCTTGGACGAATGGTAAGGTCGAAGTGTTCGAGAAAGTCACGTCCAATGATGTTTCTTGTCGTATTGGCAATGATGAAAGGATAATTGAAACATCTTTTTGAGTTAGAGAACGAGATTGTGTGCACACGTACCACAAACGTCGCAATACTGGAGCCATTGACGCAGGTCAGAATGCTGGTGTCGACTGGATGGGTAGGTTCGAAATAATTGTGGCGTAGTAAGCTTACATCTGATCCAGTGTCTATGAGAAAGGATGTTGATAGTGGCAACTGACGATGGGAATGGTTGCTGGCATTTAGGCGTTTGCAGCATGACTTGACTGGAGCCGTCGCTGTTAATACAATAGTTTGATTGCGCTCTACCGCAAAAGCAACATGCATCGAGCCATCAGACGTGGAGCCGCCAACGATCTTGGGGTGCTCAGCCTCTACTGACGCCGAGGAGGTTGACCCCGGCAGATTTCCGAACCTTCCATATGCGGATCCTCCTGAGTTGTTGAGGCTGACCGCGCCCACTTGAACGTCGCGTCTGTGCGCGGGAATGTGCAGTCGTTTCTGAGGCAATAACGTGTGGAGTGGCCATAGCTGCGGTGATTCGGACACCACTCCGCTGGTAACTGTGCCACTGTGGCCCGGTCTCTCGACGTCGACCTCCTGGCACTATTCCGGGACGGTGGTCGACGCTTGTCACGCCTGCTCTGGTCGCGTCTATTATGGACGGCATCGACTGAGGCCAAATTTGGCCTGACGGTGAGGTTCTCGAGCAGGCTGATGAGGCGTTCATTCGTGACATTTGTTCCGGCTGATGATGCGATGGATTGTGGTTTGGACAGTCTTGAGGTGATGTGGCATTTCTCTGGGACAGGTGAGTTGTAGTGGTGTTTCTTCCACCACTTGTCTAGACGTGCCGGCAGAACGTCGTCTTGTACTTCGAGGGATTCGCGCAGGAACGTGGCCATCTCTTGTAGTGCCGGCGGGAGATTCTGTATGAACAGTCGCATTACGATTTCCTTGGACAGGTTGAATTCTAAGGCTTTGTGCTTCATTTCCCTAAATAGCTCAGAAGGCGTGCGGCTACCTAGGGACATCTGGCTCATTAATTCTCTAAACCTGTCTTCTCCATCTGGTGTCAAACGCTGCTTGACAGCGCGTTGCAGGCTCTGCCATGGCTGCGCACATGTGCCCTCGTTGTATTGATGCAATATATCTTTGAGTCCGCTTCTGAAAGACATTGGAATCGTCTCGTGGCCTTCATCCAAAGTGCTTGAATTTCTCAAAATCTAGATGTTTATTAATTCTTTGCTGGTTCTACGAACCGGGACACCATTTATGTAGGGGACTTTTGCGAGATTAATTCTTCCCTACATTAGTTTGGTAGCGGCTGTAGAGATCAGTGCACCTGATTAATATCCAGCCTTTTCCCGATGTGTGATGAGAGAAGACTAATGCGAATGATCACATATGTATTGTAAAAAACACCGTGTCTGGAAACATAAGTAATCCAAATTGACCGTGTTCTAGACGGCAATAAAATCAAATTTTAACACAAATGAATGTCTTAAACACCAGTCATAGTCAAACTAAGTTGTCCGTACTCTAGACGGCAAAAGTAAAACATTGTTCACAAAGATGAATGTTTCATGCACAAATCACAGTTAAAAAATTTTTTTCATGCACTAGACGGTGGCAAAATGAGCTCTGTTTGTAAAGTAGCATATTTTTCACACAAGCAATTATTCTTTCACAAATGTCTGAATTGAAATGAATATATACAACCGATTGAAAATACATGATGATATGAACATAGTCACTGTTAAAAGTTGTCACTGAAAATAAATGGATGAACATCGTGTAAAGACTTCAATAACAAAAATTCACAAATAATTAGTTCAATGTTTGCTATGTTTTTAACTTATGTCATTATAATAATCCATTGTTCTCTGAAATTCGGATAGGCATAGTTAAATGCGAACAGTAAATCCCTCGCGTAAACTGCGAATAATCCAACTGAGCGAAATAAATCCACTGTGACACAATAATCCACCGCATATTCCATGCGTATCGCGCGCGTTTGTGTATATTTTATAAACAACCCTATTAAATACAAATAAAATTGCAGTTCAAGAAATCTCAATTAAGACTGTTTCAAACTAACAGAGATTGTTTCTTAAATCATAGTTAAGAGAAATATTGTGTAAGAACAGAGTTAGATTATTTTACCTTAAAGAGCACTGTATTTGTCAAAATCGAACATCGTTGGGTTGTAACGCGGAGCCGCGTGTTACAGAGAAACACCTGACGTTTGGATGATTATAATCATGGCTGAACTGTCAGTAGCTGTGTAAAATGTGGTTAATGCACATAAAGTCAATAAATTCATTGTTTGAACACAGAGGTATAAATATACACCGCATGTTACGTGCGTATTGCGCGCGGGTGTGTATATTTGTTAAACATACCCCCATTAATTACAATCAAATTTGCAGCTCAATTAAAATTGTTTGAAACTAACAGATATTGTTGCTAAAATCACAGTGAAGAGAAATATTGTGTAAAAACAGAGTTAGACTATTTGACCTTAAGGAGAACTATATTTGTCAAAATTGACCTTCGTTGGGTTGTAAAGCGGGACCGCGTTTTACAAGACTACGCTTCATTATATTGTAACGCGCGGCTCAGTATTAAAACCCAACTAGTAAAAATTTTGACAGATCCGGTTTTCTTTAGATTCACATATGTTAATTCGGGTTTTAGACAATATTTCTCCTAACTGTGATTTTAGAAACAATCTCTGTTAGTTTCAAGAAGTTTTAATTGAGATTTCTTGAACTGCAATTTTATTTTTAATTATAAAGGTTTTATTTAATATTTACACACACTTACGCGTAATACGTCGGTAGCATGTAGTGGATTAAAGTGTTTTAACTGTCAAAGTCAGGATTTATATTTTGTGTGTTCTTAATTGACTATCCATGACTCAAAACTATTCTGCTAAGACATTATGGATTTATTAATTATGTTTTATGAATTTATACTTCTGTGTCTAGATATTAACTTGTGTTAACACTTTTATATTTTGTTGCCGTCTAGAGCACGGTCAATTTTGTCTAACATTGAATTTTAATTTACTTTGCAACATTGTTCATAATACACGTATGATAATTCGATTTACCCTTCTCATATCACGACACTGGAAAAGGGGTCTGATGTCATTAAGTATTGAGACTGATTAGAAGCACGTCACACGAACCTGATTTCTTTTGACGTCAGCTACCAGGCATATGTAGGAATGCCACAGCATCGCTAAATAAACAGCTACCCCACAGAATACCTCCTACAATAACCGCAATACAACCTAAAATATTATCTCGTTTAATTCTTAGTTTACATAATTCCCTATTGATTCGCTTCGTACAATATCCGTAAAAGTAGCTGCCCAAAATACATCAGATAATAATGTAGAAACAGACAAAACAAATTCATCAGTGTTCATAATGTAAAAACTTTCATAATCAATCATTACGCTTAAATCTCTGAAAAGTTTCCAATTGATTCTCGAACATTGCACGTGTGCATTCTCAAAATTAAGTTTCGGTGTTTTGTTACTCAAATTATTCTATTGTAAATTAATTTGTTTGTGATCCAGTTCCTTAAATTAGTAAAGTAATTCTTTTAAATCTATATTGGACTGCCATGGTTATAATGTTGTAGTAGGCGATTTTAATAAGATGCGTGACTGTGAAGTTATCTTTTTTCTAAACATGATCTCAAGCAGATTATAAAGGAACCAACTAGAGGATCGGAATGTTTAGATCATATATATTTAGAAGTTGAAGCGGTGAACTCACACAGTTATGATATTGTAAACTAATTTAAGGAACTGGATCACAAACAAATTAATTTACAATAGAATAATTTGAGTAACAAAACACCGAAACTTAATTTTGAGAATGCACACGTGCAATGTTTGAGAATCAATTGGAAACTTTTCAGAGATTTAAGCGTAAATATTTGATCATCATATAAACTAGCATACGGCGATTAAGATCAGATTATCGATTTGTTTAGATAAAAAATCAATGGCAGAATTGTATTCACTAGTAAGTAACACTTTCGCATTTAATATAGATTTACTATAAATAAGCAATCCTTGGTGAGCCAAGTTTCAGATAAAATTATAAAACAAAAATCGTTATTTATTACAAAATTACACAGCAAAAAAATTTGTTCTAAACACTTCTACAGTTAGCATAAAATAAATTATATTTACAATACGATTTATCTTTACTGTTTACGATATTTACTGATTAAACTTTTTTTGGTTCCTTTATAATTCTTTTGTTTTGTATTGTAGCTATAGTTCTCTTCTGTCCGCTGTCCATGATATTCATTAGTGATGCACCATTTTTTGTGATTTTAGAGTCAATTAACACACTTTTTATGGTAGCATGTTCCGGTTGGTCATACCATAATAATCAGTTTGGGCTCAGATGTGAGCCATACAAAACAATAGTACGATGTAAAAAAATATTATAATCAAATGATAAGGACAAATTTTCCTCGAACATTGCCGCAGCAATGGCATAATACCGAAGAACTGTTCAAAAATGCTACGCAATTGTTACTAAAGAACAAGTACTCTCTTGCAGCTGTGGAGCTGCGAGTGAACGAAGACAGGCCGAAACATATGTCTCGGCTGCTCGGCAGACATGTTACCAAAATGAAGTCGAAGGCGAGAAACTTCGACCTACCTACCTTCCTACCATACCGTTAGATTTGTGATTGTAAGCAGTCGTCTGTCGTAAGGTGCATCTCATGATCCGCAGGGTAGTTTTGAAGCGATCGGATGAGAACTAAGTTCCCCTATCAGTAATGAGTTCGTTGAGAACAACATAATTGTCTATACATGTAGATATAAAGCCATTAGTGACTTCGTCTGTAGAAATGGTGCCAAGAAGAAATCCACCGATGTAGTTGCAATTTGCGTCTTGTCACAGTTGATCTTGAGTCCGTGATTGGATAAGTGTGAGGTAAAATTTCGTAAATGCTTGGCGGAAGATTCTGGGTCTGGACTGAAAACCATTTTGTCATCGAGATATGGAATATAGTAAGCGGCATCGTTGCGTAGTATGCCGTCCATGAACCTTTGAAATATCTGAGTCGCACACTTGAAACCTAAGAGAATGTACAGGTATTCAAAGAGGCCAAAAGGAGTGATGGCCGCAATATTTTAATATCTTCTGGCGCTACCGGAATGTGGTGCTAGGCCTGTCAGTGGTCAGTCACTGATAAGTTATTACTACTGCTGAGTTTGTCAAGCAAGGTGTTTATATTTGGAAGGGATATGCGTCGGATTTGGTCACAGATTTGAGCGTGCGGTAATCTCCACAGGCTCTGGACGATGAGTTTGATTTGGAGACCAAGTGCAATGACGACGCAAATGAACTGTTTGATGGTCCGATAATTACCTTTTGCAATAGTGTGTAAAATTCTCATGGGCAGGTTTTATTTTAGCAGAGGTTAGCGGTCGCTTTTTGAGTGTGATAGGTTGTCCTGTTGTGACGATATGGTGCATCCTGTTGGGGATTCGTAGTACTGAATTTCTGAGGTCAAACAACGACTTGTGTTCTCGAAGAACTGTTAATATCTCTTTTGAATGATGCCCTGGTTTGGCTGTATGACATGCAACTCCAAACTTCCGGAGACAGGGGTACAGAAACTTTGTTCAAATCCGGTGGAGGGCCAATGATCTTTTGATTAGTAAGGTCAAAAATAAGCCGATATTTCAACAGAAAATCAAGACCTATTATTAAACGAACATTGGTTGCGCGGGTGGTGATAACAATTATTATAATCAAGGTTGCGGTCTTGATATAAACACCTGACCCATTAATTAATTACATATGTCAGTATAAACTAAGAATTGTATAGTGTGGAAAAGGCAATTCATCCAGTAGACCGGTTTCGTCCTTATTGGGAACTCATCAAGTACTGGCCAGAATTTGCCGCGGACAAGATACGAACCTGGGCACGTCTGCTTCGGAATCTGGTGCTCTAACCACTGAGCTATCCTGCCGCACACTACACTACACACAATTTTCAGTTATATACTAACTAATGTAACTTGTTAGTCAATTTTTCCTTTAGGTGGAGCTCATATGGCATCCATTTAGACCCAAAGTTCCAACTAACTATGCCCAATCTGTCATTACTGAACAGACACCACATTACATGGGAAAGTGGTATTGAAATGAACATTTATATAATTAAACGAACATTGGTTGCGCGGGTGGTGATAACAATTATTATAATCAAGGTTGCGGTCTTGATATAAACACCTGACCCATTAATTACTTACATATGTCAGTATAAATTAAGAATTGTATAGTGTAGAAAAGGCAATTCATCCAGTAGACCGGTTTCATCCTTATTGGGAACTCATCAGGTTCTGGCCAGAATTTGCCGCGGACAGGATACGAACCTGGGCACGTCTGCTTCGGAATCTGGTGCTCAAACCACTGAGCTATCCTGCCGCACACTACACTACACACAATTTTCAGTTATATACTAACTAATGTAACTTGGTTAGTCAATTTCTCCTTTAGGTGGAGCTCATATGGTATCCATTTAGACCCAAAGTTCCAACTAACCATGCCCAATCTGTCATTACTGAACAGACACCACATTATATGGGGAAGTGATATTGAAATGAACATTTATATAATTAAACGAACATTGGTTGCGCGGGTGGTGATAACAACTATTATAATCAAGGTTGCGGTCTTGATATAAACACCTGACCCATTAATTACTTAAATATGTCAGTATAAACCAAGAATTGTATAGTGTAGAAAAGGCAATTCATCCAGTAGACCGGTTTCGTCCTTATTGGGAACTCATCAAGTACTGGCCAGAATTTGCCGCGGACAGGATACGAACCTGGGCACGTCTGCTTCGGAATCTGGTGCTCTAACCACTGAGCTATCCTGCCGCACATTACACTACACACAATTTTCAGTTATATACTAACTAATGTAACTTGGTTAGTCAATTTTTCCCTTAGGTGGAGCTCATACGGCATCCATTTAGACCCAAAGTTCCAACTAACCATGCCCAATCTGTCATTACTGAACAGACACCACATTACATGGGGAAGTGGTATTGAAATGAACACTTATATAATTAAACGAACATTGGTTGCGCGGGTGGTGATAACAATTATTATAATCAAGGTTGCGGTCTTGATATAAACACCTGACCCATTAATTACTTACATATGTCAGTATAAACTAAGAATTGTATAGTGTAGAAAAGGCAATTCATCCAGTAGACCGGTTTCGTCCTTATTGGGAACTCATCAAGTACTGGCCAGAATTTGCCGCGGACAGGATACGAACCTGGGCACGTCTGCTTCGGAATCTGGTGCTCTAACCACTGAGCTATCCTGCCGCACACTACACTACACACAATTTTCAGTTATATACTAACTAATGTAACTTGGTTAGTCAATTTTTCCTTTAGGTGGAGCTCATATGGCATCCATTTAGACCCAAAGTTCCAACTAACCATGCCCAATCTGTCATTACTGAACAGACACCACATTACATGGGGAAGTGGTATTGAAATGAACATTTATATAATTAAACGAACATTGGTTGCGCGGGTGGTGATAACAATTATTATAATCAAGGTTGCGGTCTTGATATAAACACCTGACCCATTAATTACTTACATATGTCAGTATAAACTAAGAATTGTATAGTGTAGAAAAGGCAATTCATCCAGTAGACCGGTTTCGTCCTTATTGGGAACTCATCAAGTACTGGCCAGAATTTGCCGCGGACAGGATACGAACCTGGGCACGTCTGCTTCGGAATCTGGTGCTCTAACCACTGAGCTATCCTGCCGCACACTACACTACACACAATTTTCAGTTATATACTAACTAATGTAACTTGGTTAGTCAATTTTTCCTTTAGGTGGAGCTCATATGGCATCCATTTAGACCCAAAGTTCCAACTAACCATGCCCAATCTGTCATTACTGAACAGACACCACATTACATGGGGAAGTGGTATTGAAATGAACATTTATATAATTAAACGAACATTGGTTGCGCGGGTGGTGATAACAATTATTATAATCAAGGTTGCGGTCTTGATATAAACACCTGACCCATTAATTACTTACATATGTCAGTATAAACTAAGAATTGTATAGTGTAGAAAAGGCAATTCATCCAGTAGACCGGTTTCGTCCTTATTGGGAACTCATCAAGTACTGGCCAGAATTTGCCGCGGACAGGATACGAACCTGGGCACGTCTGCTTCGGAATCTGGTGCTCTAACCACTGAGCTATCCTGCCGCACACTACACTACACACAATTTTCAGTTATATACTAACTAATGTAACTTGGTTAGTCAATTTTTCCTTTAGGTGGAGCTCATATGGCATCCATTTAGACCCAAAGTTCCAACTAACCATGCCCAATCTGTCATTACTGAACAGACACCACATTACATGGGGAAGTGGTATTGAAATGAACATTTATATAATTAAACGAACATTGGTTGCGCGGGTGGTGATAACAATTATTATAATCAAGGTTGCGGTCTTGATATAAACACCTGACCCATTAATTACTTACATATGTCAGTATAAACTAAGAATTGTATAGTGTAGAAAAGGCAATTCATCCAGTAGACCGGTTTCGTCCTTATTGGGAACTCATCAAGTACTGGCCAGAATTTGCCGCGGACAGGATACGAACCTGGGCACGTCTGCTTCGGAATCTGGTGCTCTAACCACTGAGCTATCCTGCCGCACACTACACTACACACAATTTTCAGTTATATACTAACTAATGTAACTTGGTTAGTCAATTTTTCCTTTAGGTGGAGCTCATATGGCATCCATTTAGACCCAAAGTTCCAACTAACCATGCCCAATCTGTCATTACTGAACAGACACCACATTACATGGGGAAGTGGTATTGAAATGAACATTTATATAATTAAACGAACATTGGTTGCGCGGGTGGTGATAACAATTATTATAATCAAGGTTGCGGTCTTGATATAAACACCTGACCCATTAATTACTTACATATGTCAGTATAAACTAAGAATTGTATAGTGTAGAAAAGGCAATTCATCCAGTAGACCGGTTTCGTCCTTATTGGGAACTCATCAAGTACTGGCCAGAATTTGCCGCGGACAGGATACGAACCTGGGCACGTCTGCTTCGGAATCTGGTGCTCTAACCACTGAGCTATCCTGCCGCACACTACACTACACACAATTTTCAGTTATATACTAACTAATGTAACTTGGTTAGTCAATTTTTCCTTTAGGTGGAGCTCATATGGCATCCATTTAGACCCAAAGTTCCAACTAACCATGCCCAATCTGTCATTACTGAACAGACACCACATTACATGGGGAAGTGGTATTGAAATGAACATTTATATAATTAAACGAACATTGGTTGCGCGGGTGGTGATAACAATTATTATAATCAAGGTTGCGGTCTTGATATAAACACCTGACCCATTAATTACTTACATATGTCAGTATAAACTAAGAATTGTATAGTGTAGAAAAGGCAATTCATCCAGTAGACCGGTTTCGTCCTTATTGGGAACTCATCAAGTACTGGCCAGAATTTGCCGCGGACAGGATACGAACCTGGGCACGTCTGCTTCGGAATCTGGTGCTCTAACCACTGAGCTATCCTGCCGCACACTACACTACACACAATTTTCAGTTATATACTAACTAATGTAACTTGGTTAGTCAATTTTTCCTTTAGGTGGAGCTCATATGGCATCCATTTAGACCCAAAGTTCCAACTAACCATGCCCAATCTGTCATTACTGAACAGACACCACATTACATGGGGAAATGGTATTGAAATGAACATTTATATAATTAAACGAACATTGGTTGCGCGGGTGGTGATAACAATTATTATAATCAAGGTTGCGGTCTTGATATAAACACCTGACCCATTAATTACTTACATATGTCAGTATAAACTAAGAATTGTATAGTGTAGAAAAGGCAATTCATCCAGTAGACCGGTTTCGTCCTTATTGGGAACTCATCAAGTACTGGCCAGAATTTGCCGCGGACAGGATACGAACCTGGGCACGTCTGCTTCGGAATCTGGTGCTCTAACCACTGAGCTATCCTGCCGCACACTACACTACACACAATTTTCAGTTATATACTAACTAATGTAACTTGGTTAGTCAATTTTTCCTTTAGGTGGAGCTCATATGGCATCCATTTAGACCCAAAGTTCCAACTAACCATGCCCAATCTGTCATTACTGAACAGACACCACATTACATGGGGAAGTGGTATTGAAATGAACATTTATATAATTAAACGAACATTGGTTGCGCGGGTGGTGATAACAATTATTATAATCAAGGTTGCGGTCTTGATATAAACACCTGACCCATTAATTACTTACATATGTCAGTATAAACTAAGAATTGTATAGTGTAGAAAAGGCAATTCATCCAGTAGACCGGTTTCGTCCTTATTGGGAACTCATCAAGTACTGGCCAGAATTTGCCGCGGACAGGATACGAACCTGGGCACGTCTGCTTCGGAATCTGGTGCTCTAACCACTGAGCTATCCTGCCGCACACTACACTACACACAATTTTCAGTTATATACTAACTAATGTAACTTGGTTAGTCAATTTTTCCTTTAGGTGGAGCTCATATAGGCATCCATTTAGACCCAAAGTTCCAACTAACCATGCCCAATCTGTCATTACTGAACAGACACCACATTACATGGGGAAGTGGTATTGAAATGAACATTTATATAATTAAACGAACATTGGTTGCGCGGGTGGTGATAACAATTATTATAATCAAGGTTGCGGTCTTGATATAAACACCTGACCCATTAATTACTTACATATGTCAGTATAAACTAAGAATTGTATAGTGTAGAAAAGGCAATTCATCCAGTAGACCGGTTTCGTCCTTATTGGGAACTCATCAAGTACTGGCCAGAATTTGCCGCGGACAGGATACGAACCTGGGCACGTCTGCTTCGGAATCTGGTGCTCTAACCACTGAGCTATCCTGCCGCACACTACACTACACACAATTTTCAGTTATATACTAACTAATGTAACTTGGTTAGTCAATTTTTCCTTTAGGTGGAGCTCATATGGCATCCATTTAGACCCAAAGTTCCAACTAACCATGCCCAATCTGTCATTACTGAACAGACACCACATTACATGGGGAAATGGTATTGAAATGAACATTTATATAATTAAACGAACATTGGTTGCGCGGGTGGTGATAACAATTATTATAATCAAGGTTGCGGTCTTGATATAAACACCTGACCCATTAATTACTTACATATGTCAGTATAAACTAAGAATTGTATAGTGTAGAAAAGGCAATTCATCCAGTAGACCGGTTTCGTCCTTATTGGGAACTCATCAAGTACTGGCCAGAATTTGCCGCGGACAGGATACGAACCTGGGCACGTCTGCTTCGGAATCTGGTGCTCTAACCACTGAGCTATCCTGCCGCACACTACACTACACACAATTTTCAGTTATATACTAACTAATGTAACTTGGTTAGTCAATTTTTCCTTTAGGTGGAGCTCATATGGCATCCATTTAGACCCAAAGTTCCAACTAACCATGCCCAATCTGTCATTACTGAACAGACACCACATTACATGGGGAAGTGGTATTGAAATGAACATTTATATAATTAAACGAACATTGGTTGCGCGGGTGGTGATAACAATTATTATAATCAAGGTTGCGGTCTTGATATAAACACCTGACCCATTAATTACTTACATATGTCAGTATAAACTAAGAATTGTATAGTGTAGAAAAGGCAATTCATCCAGTAGACCGGTTTCGTCCTTATTGGGAACTCATCAAGTACTGGCCAGAATTTGCCGCGGACAGGATACGAACCTGGGCACGTCTGCTTCGGAATCTGGTGCTCTAACCACTGAGCTATCCTGCCGCTCACTACACTACACACAATTTTCAGTTATATACTAACTAATGTAACTTGGTTAGTCAATTTTTCCTTTAGGTGGAGCTCATATGGCATCCATTTAGACCCAAAGTTCCAACTAACCATGCCCAATCTGTCATTACTGAACAGACACCACATTACATGGGGAAATGGTATTGAAATGAACATTTATATAATTAAACGAACATTAGTTGCGCGGGTGGTGATAACAATTATTATAATCAAGGTTGCGGTCTTGATATAAACACCTGACCCAGTAATTACTTACATATGTCAGTATTAACGAAGAATTGTGTAGTGTAGAAAAGGCAATTCATCCAGTAGACCGGTTTCGTCCTTATTGGGAACTCATCATATACTGCCCAGAATTTGCCGCGGACGGGACTCGAACCTGGGCACGTCTGCTTCGGAATCTGGTGCTCTAACCACTGAGCTATCCTGCCGCACACTACACTCCACACAATTTTCAGTTATATACTAACTAATGTAACTTGGTTAGTCAATTTTCCTTTAGGTGGAGCTCATATGGCATCCATTTAGACCCAAAGTTCCAACTAACCATGCCCAATCTGTCATTACTGAACAGACACCACATTACATGGGGAAGTGGTATTGAAATGAACATTTATATAATTAAACGAACATTGGTTGCGCGGGTGGTGGTAGCAATTATTATAATCAAGGTTGCGGTCTTGATATAAACACCTGACCCATTAATTACTTACATATGTCAGTATAAACTAAGGATTGTATAGTGTAGAAAAGGCAATTCATCCAGTAGACCGGTTTCGTCCTTATTGGGAACTCATCAAGTACTGGCCAGAATTTGCCGCGGACAGGATACGAACCTGGGCACGTCTGCTTCGGAATCTGGTGCTCTAACCACTGGGCTATCCTGCCGCACACTACACTACACACAATTTTCAGTTATATACTAACTAATGTAATTTGGTTAATCAATTTTTCCTTTGGGTGGAGCTCATATGGCATCCATTTAGACCCAAAGTTCCAACTAACCATGCCCACTCTGTCATTACTGAACAGACACCACATTACATGGGGAAGTGGTATTGAAATGAACATTTATATAATTAAACGAACATTGGTTGCGCGGGTGGTGATAACAATTATTATAATCCAGGTTGCGGTCTTGATATAAACACCTGACCCATTAATTACTTACATATGTCAGTATAAACTAAGAATTTTATAGTGTAGAAAAGGCAATTCATCCATTAGACCGGTTTCGTCCTTATTGAGAACTCATCACGTACTGGCCAGAATTTGCCGCGGACGGGATACGAACCTGGGCACGTCTGCTTCGGAATCTGGTGCTCTAACCACTGAGCTATCCTGCCTACACACAATTTTCAGTTATACTAGCAATGTAACAGTTAGTCAATTTTTCCAGCTGGTGAGTAAACGTGGTTTATGTATCTGTATTTTTAGACATTTTGAAACAATTCAAACATTGGTACGGTGATATTATTGATAAAGTTTGGTTGTAACTTTGTTGAAATTACCCATATGTCAGTATAAACTAAGAATTGTATAGTGTAGAAAGGCAATTCATCCAGAAGACCGGATTCGTCCTTATTGGGAACTCATCAAGTACTGGCCAGAATTTGCCGCGGACAGGATACGGACCTGGGCACGTCTGCTTCGGAATCTGGTGCTCTAACCACTGAGCTATCCTGCCGCACACTACTATACACCCAATTTTCGGTTATATACTAACTAATGTAACTTGGTTAGTCAATTTTTCCTTTAGGTGGAGCTCATATGGCATCCATTTAGACCCAAAGTTCCAACTAACCATGCCCTATCTGTCATTACTGAACAGACACCACATTACATGGGGAAATGGTATTGAAATGAACATTTATATAATTAAACGAACATTGGTTACGCGGGTGGTGATAACAATTATTATAATCAAGGTTTCGGTCTTGATATAAACACCTGACCCATTAATTACTTACATATGTCAGTATAAACTAAGAATTGTATAGTGTAGAAAAGGCAATTCATCCAGTGGACCGGTTACGTCCTTATTGGGAACTCATCAAGTACTGGCCAGAATTTGCCGCGGACAGGATACGAACCTGGGCACGTCTGCTTCGGAATCTGGGGCTCTTACCACTGAGCTATCCTGCTGCACACTACACTACACACAATTTTCAGTTATATACTAACTAATGTAACTTGGTTAGTCAATTTCTCCTTTTAGGTGGAGCTCATATGGCATCCATTTAGACCCAAAGTTCCAACTAACCATGCCCAATCTGTCATTACTGAACACCACATTACATGGGGAAATGGTATTGAAATGAACATTTATGTAATTAAACGAACATTGGTTGCGCGGGTGGTGATAACAATTATTATAATCAAGGTTGCGGTCTTGATATAAACACCTGACCCATTCATTACTTACATATGTCAGTATAAACTAAGAATTGTATAGTGTAGAAAAGGCAATTCATCCAGTAGACCGGTTTCGTCCTTATTGGGAACTCATCAAGTACTGGCCAGAATTTGCCGCGGAAGGGATACGAACCTGGGCACGTCTGCTTCGGAATCTGGTGCTCTAACCACTGAGCTATCCTGCCGCACACTACACTACACACAATTTTCAGTTATATACTAACTAATGTAACTTGGTTAGTCAATTTTTTTCCTTTAGGTGGAGCTCATATGGCACCCATTTAGACCCAAAGTTCCAACTAACCATGCCCAATCTGTCATTACTGAACAGACACCACATTACATGGGGAATGGTATTTAAATGAACATTTATATAATTAAACGAACATTGGTTGCGCGGGTGGTGATAGCAATTATTATAATCAAGGTTGCGGTCTTGATATAAACACCTGACCCATTAATTACTTACATATGTCAGTATAAACTTAGAATTGTATAGTGTAGAAAAGGCAATTCATCCAGTAGACCGGTTTCGTCCTTATTGGGAACTCATCAAGTACTGGCCAGAATTTGCCGCGGACAGGATACCAACCTGGGCACGTCTGCTTCGGAATCTGGTGCTCTAACCACTGAGCTATCCTGCCGCACACTACACTACACACAATTTCAGTTATATACTAACTAATGTAACTTGGTTAGTCAATTTTTCCTTTAGGTGGAGCTCATATGGCATCCATTTAGACCCAAAGTTCCAACTAACCATGCCCAATCTGTCATTGCTGAACAGACACCACATTACATGGGGAAGTGGTATTGAAATGAACATTTATATAATTAAACGAACATTGGTTGCGCGGGTGGTATTAACAATTATTTTAATCAAGGTTGCGGTCTTGATATAAACACCTGACCCATTAATTACTTACATATATCAGTATAAACTAAGAATTGTATAGTGTAGAAAGGCAATTCATCCAGTAGACCGGTTTCGTCCTTATAGGGAACTCATCAAGTACTGGCCAGAATTTCCCGCGGACAGGATACGAACCTGGGCACGTCTGCTTCGGAATCTGGTGCTCTAACCACTGAGCTATCCTGCCGCACACTACACTACACACAATTATCAGTTATATACTAACTAATGTAACTCGGTTAGTTTATTTTTTATTTAGGTGGAGCTCATATGGCATCCATTTAGACCCAAAGTTCCAACTAACCATGCCCAATCTGTCATTACTGAACAGACACCACATTACATGGGGAAGTGGTATTGAATTGAACATTTATATAATGAAACGAACATTGGTTGCGCCGGTGGTGATAGCAATTATTATAATCAAGGTTGCGGTCTTGATATAAACACCTGACCCATTAATTACTTACATATGTCAGTATAAACTAAGAATTGTATAGTGTAGAAAAGGCAATTCATCCAGTAGAGCGGTTTCGTCCTTATTGGGAACTCATCAAGTACTGGCCAGAATTTGCCGCGGACAGGATACGAACCTGGGCACGTCTGCTTCGGAATTTGGTGCTCTAACCACTGAGCTATCTTGCCGCACACTACACTACACAAATTTTTCAGTTATATACTAACTAATGTAACTTGGTTAGTCAATTTTTCCTTTAGGTGGAGCTCATATGGCATCCATTTAGAACCAAAGTTCCAACTAACCATGCCCAATCTGTCATTACTGAACAGACACCACATTACATGGGGAAGTGGTATTGAAAATAACATTTATATAATTAAACGAACATTGGTTGCGCGGGTGGTGATAACAATTATTATAATCAAGGTTGCGGTCTTGATATAAACACCTGACCCATTAATTACTTACATATCTCAGTATAAACTAAGAATTGTATAGTGTAGAAAAGGCAATTCATCCAGTAGACCGGTTTCGTCCTTATTGGGAACTCATCAAGTACTGGCCGGAATTTGCCGCGGACAGGATACGAACCTGGGCACGTCTGCTTCGGAATCTGGTGCTCTAACCACTGAGCTAACCTGCCGCACACTACACCACACACAATTTTCAGTTATATACTAACTAATGTAACTTGGTTAGTCAATTTTTCCTTTAGGTGGAGCTCATATGGCATCCATTTGGACCCAAAGTTCCAACTAACCATGCCCAATCTGTCATTACTGAACAGACACCACATTACATGGGGAAGTGGTATTGAAATGAACATTTTTATAATTAAACGAACATTGGTTTCGCGGGTGGTGATAACAATTATTATAATCAAGGTTGCGGTCTTGATATAAACACCTGACCCATTAATTACTTACATATGTCAGTATAAACTAAGAATTGTAGTGTAGAAAAGGCAATTCATCCAGTAGACCGGTTTCGTCCTTATTGGGAACTCATCAAGTACTGGCCAGAATTTGCCGCGGACAGGATAAGAACCTGGGCACGTCTGCTTCGGAATCTGGTACTCTAACCACTGAGCTATCCTGCCGCACACTACACTACACACAATTTTCAGTTATATACTAACTAATGTAATTTGGTTAGTCAATTTTTTCCTTTAGGTGGAGCTCATATGGCATCCATTTAGACCCAAAGTTCCAACTAACCATGCCCAATCTGTCATTACTGAACAGACACCACATTACCTGAGGAAGTGGTATTGAAATGAACATTTATATAATTAAACTAACATTGGTTGCGCGGGTGGTGATAACAATTATTATAATCAAGGTTGCGGTCTTGATATAAACACCTGACCCATTAATTACTTACATACGTCGGTATAAACTAAGAATTGTATAGTGTAGAAAAGGCAATTCATCCAGTAGACCGGTTTCGTCCTTATTGGGAACTCATCAAGTACTAGCCAGAATTTGCCGCGGACAGGATACGAACCTGGGCACGTCTGCTTCGGAATCTGGTGCTCTAACCATTGAGCTATCCTGCCGCACACTACACTACACACAATTGTCAGTTATATATTAACTAATGTAACTTGGTTAGTCAATTTTTCCTTTAGGTGGAGCTCATATGGCATCCATTTAGACCCAAAATTCCAACTAACCATGCCCAATCTGTCATTACTGAACAGACACCACATTACATGGGGAAGTGGTATTGAAATGAACATTTATATAATTAAACGAACATAGGTTGCGCAGTGGTGATAACAATTATTATAATCAAGTTTGCGGTCTTGATATAAACACCTGACCCATTAATTACTTACATATGTCAGTATAAACTAAGAATTGTATAGTGTAGGAAAGGCAATTCATCCAGTAGACCGGTTTCGTCCTTATTGGGAACTCATCAAGTACTGTCCAGAATTTGCCGCGGACAGGATACGAACCTGGGCACGTCTGCTTCGGAATCTGGTGCTCTAACCACTGAGCTATCCTGCCGCACACTACACTACACACAATTTTCAGTTATATACTAACTAATGTAACTTGGTTAGTCAATTTTCCTTTAGATGGAGCTCATAGGGCATCCATTTGGACACAAAGTTCCAACTAACCATGCCCAATCTGTCATTACTGAACAGACACCACATTACATATAAGGAAGTGGTAAATGAACATTTATATAATTAAACGAACATTGGTTGCGCGGGTGGTGATAACAATTATTATAATCAGGTTGCGGTCTTGATATAAACACCTGACCCATTAATTACTTACATATGTCAGTATAAACTAAGAATTGTATAGTGTAGAAAAGGCAATTCACCCAGTAGACCAGTTTCGTCCTTATTGGGAACTCATCAAGTACTGGCCAGAATTTGCCGCGGACAGGACACGAACCTGGGCACGTCTGCTTCGGAATCTGGTGCTCTAACCACTGAGCTATTCTGCCGCACACTACACTACACACAATTGTCAGTTATATACTAACTAATGTAACTTGGGTAGTCAATTTTTCCTTTAGGTGGAGCTCATATGGCATCCATTTAGACCCAAAGTTCCAACTAATCATGCCTAATCTGTCATTACTGAACAGACACCACATTACATGGGGAAATGGTATTCAAATGAACAATTATATAATTAAACGAACATTGGTTGCGCGGGTGGTGATAACAATTATTATAATCAAGGTTGCGGTCTTGATATAATAATTTTTATAATTGATTTTTATAATTTATTAAGTGTAAGTTTAGCATACAAAGCAAATAAATGTATTTACCATTAGCAACAGATAAGCCGCGGATAGAGTTACGGATTTTGAAACAAATGTGTGCCGATTCAAGCCCTGTCCACGGCAAAATTAAGGACAATACTTGAAGAGTTCTCAATAAGAAAGAAACTGACATACTGGATGAATTGCCTTGCTAACATATACAATGCTTGTGCGAAAACAGATATATATATATATATATACATATATATATATATATATATATATATATATATATATATATATATATATATATATAATTAGATTTGTGTTCATATAAAGCACACAACCTTGATTTAAATAAGAAGTCGAAAAGGCAAACACAAATACCAACAACCGAGCAAGACAAGCATTCCAAAATTATAATTTTGACTGAGAAAATGAACGAAAAGCATAAAAAACGATAAACTTACAACGGATCCTATGAATAGTAGGATATAATCTGTTCCAAACGAAGGCCGATTTATGCTTGATTTTGCCAACTCTGATTTCCATGCTAAAATAAATAAAATGCTTGATGGTAAAGTGTAAATATGGAAAGTAAATAATAACAAGAATCGCGTTAACTACTTTTTGGATCCAAATAGATTTCTTTATATTAAAGTATCTGAAGACAGATTTTAAACCGGTTTTCATTCAGAATACGACCATCAAATAGAGAAGAATTGACAACTTTGCAATTCATGTAGTTCCCAAAAATATAGACGATTAAATATTCTTGAATTAAAGAGTTAAAAGTTCGCATAATCTATATATATATATATATATATATATATATATATATATATATATATATATATATATATATATATATATATATAAATATATATATATATATTTCGTAAACATAAGAACGAAGAAAAAAGTACTAGCGAGTTCTGATCGAACTAGTTAGTAAAGAAACATTCGGAATGTGTCATTGGGTGGTGAAACTTTGTGCAATAGCGCAAGAACTCGAAAAACATAACAAAACCTCATATAAAACTGATGAAGCAAAAGAAAATCATGGTAACATAATGTTAGCAATAGAAATTCTGCAGCCAAAATTTCGATCAAGTACACGGCCTATGTAGGAATACTAGGGGTGAGAGCCACAACTCGTCAGTTCAAAATCTTCAGAATAGTCACTGTTGTTTGACATTCGCCTGTAAGCTCTCCGTTGTGCTCTGCTGATGACCAAAGTCGATTGAAATGCGTCAGTGCGTGTGACTAAAAGTAGCTTAACTATGTTTTGCAACTGGATAAATACAATTGGAATGGTGCTTATATCAAGCTCACCAACTTGATCTAAATAAATATTACTACCACCCGCGCAATCAATGATTTTTCAATTGTATACCTTATAAACATATGGCGAAATCTGCAAAACGTTAATGTTTGTGAAGGCATAAACATTTTGCAGCCGACATTTCCATTCAAGTAGAAGATATGCTAGACTACTGGAATTGAGATCATCATTTCCAACTTTGCTTTCCTGATATATAAATTGCGTTTTGACCTTCGCTAGTCAGTTTACCGTCGAGCTCTGATGTTGATCATGGAAGGTCGAAACGCGTCAGTATTTATAAATGATGGTAGTTTACTATATGTTCTATCATTGGTAAAGTAAAATATGGCATTAGAGTTTATTTAAAGGCCGGAATCTGGATTTAAATTATGTTTATTGCCACAAGAATAAAGAACCATTAATTAGTATTATTAGATGTTTCCGCATATCCCACTTCTGAGAACAATCAGCTAATTAACCAAATCAACATTTTTCATTTGAAAGTGTAAAGTATGACATACGAAAACATACAAGCATGCTTTAATTTAAATTATCAAAATATTATTGTGTTTAATTTTAAATGAACAATGTGTACAGCATTGTTATTGAGTCAGTTATAAAACCTACCATGTATGCATATAAGTCGAACGCATAGAGTTGCTATTAACAAGTACACACACTTAGAATCAGGATAATTGTGAACTTCACCGATATTGCTTGGGTCGTTTTCGCGGCTTCCTTCAGAACTAACCATAATTGTGTTTTTAAACCGATACTTAGTTACCCTAACTCCGCAGTAAGAGTGTTCATTTGTGCAGAAAATGTTCTTGCTAAGTTTTCCAATAAGTCAGAAGTAATTTTGCTCAACAAAAATATTTTATTTTTACTTAATTAATTATAGGAGTTCGCTCATATAAAGCGCGTCTATTTAGTAAAACAAAACACACAAACTCGAATGAGAGAACATTGTAACTTAAACGCCTAGTAACAAATTAGTTCAGTTGTGACCAGAAGGATAAACCAAAGGCAGCATGAACGGAAAGTATAATCTCTTTCACATTCGTTTCGTGCTTACTGGCGACTCATCAGTAGGAGCCGGTATTACGCCCTTTAACCACTATATTTGGTAGAAGAATGTGGAATAATAGGACGGTACAATCTCCTAGACGAATGTGTAAACCTGTAATAGTGAAGCTAACATAATCTGAAGTCAACGACAATGCGACTTCAATGCTAACTCACACTATATAATATATATACCGAGTCTGTAAAGGATACTAACACTATGGCTATTGTATTAGTAACTGATACCTTTTTTGAAATCGATGAGTACCGGATACTAACACTATGGTTTCCGGGTCGGTACATGATACCAACCTGATGGATATAAATTTATGCTAAAGTTCACCCACATTGAGAATTACAACAATTTCCGAACACCTGTTACTCCAGTTAAACCATACACTCTGGCCTTCATCGATATCAGTTATCACATTTCGCAGTAAGCATGACATCATTCAATTCAATATATTACAGTTAAATACTGTTTGTTGCGAAGAGCTAATATATATGCAAGTATGTATTGGGTTTTGCGAACCTAATAACAAATTAGTTCAGTTGTGACCAGAAGGATAAACCAAAGGCAGCATGAACGGAAAATATAATCTCATTCACATTCGTTTCGTGCTTACTGGCGACTCATCAGTAGGAGCCGGTATTACGCCCTTTAACCACTATATATTTGGTAGAAGAATGTGGAATAATAGGACGGTACCGTCCTATTATTCCACATTCTCAATTTGGGTGAACTTTAGGTTGGTATCATGTACCGACTCGGAAACCATAGTGTTAGTATCCGGTACTCATCGTTTTAAAAAAAGGTATCAGTTACTAACACAATAGCCATAGTGTTAGTATCCTTTACAGACTCAGTATATATATTATATAGTGTGAGTTAGCATTGAAGTCGTATTGTCGTTGACTTTAGATTATGTTAGCCTCACTATTACAGGTTTACACATTCGTCTAGGAGATTGTACCGTCCTATTATTCCACATTCTTCTACCAAATATATAGTGGTTTAAGGGCGTAATACCGGCTCCTACTGATGAGTCGCCAGTAAGCACGAAACGAATGTGAATGAGATTATACTTTTCGTTCATGCTGGTTTTGGTTTATCCTTCTGGTCACAACTGAATTAATTTGTTACTAGGTTCGCAAAACCTAATACATACTTGCATATATATAAGTTCTTCGCAACAAACAGTATTTAAACTTAAACGCCTGTTTTAAACCAAATGGTGAATACACGTCTGCTATTGCGCAACACATCATCGAAACATCGCACGTAAGTTCTCCAGACGTAGCATTCAAAGTAATTACTAAATGCGAAAACAAAAGGGAGCTAGCCACATACGAAGCCTTATGGATAAACAAATTGCAGCCGGATTTATGTAAGCAGAAGAAGCACGTACAAACATTGAGTTTGAACTGGATGTGACGCACGCAATTTGATTGGTTTCTATTTTTCACACTCGTTTGGTTCACATATTACTATCTTGTTTTGCTTTCCAATTTATATATAAAGATATGTTCATGAGTAGATATTTGAGAAGACCATGAGAAAGAAAAATTTTCTTATATCTGATAAAATTTCTTTTTGTTTTTGCACATAAGAAGGGTACAATGAATTTATTAAAGCTCGCATTTCAAAAGAATATATATATATATATATATATTATATATATATATATATATATATATATAT
>JAQBSW010009686.1:0-27622 GCA_029291075.1 Eudiplozoon nipponicum
GACGACAGATTTAATATGTTTTGCGACATGTATTTTTTTACTAATTCAACTAACTGAATACCACCGTATAGCGTCCGCCACCAAAGTGGGCCGTTCTTCAGAACACATTTATGTAAAGTAACATTATTTAAACAGGAAATTCATCTATTTGTCGATGTGGTATCGTCTTACTATAGTTGACTTGTCCTTCCATTTTGTCTTATAACCTAGTTTTGCATTTTCTGTAACTGCTCGCGAAGATTAGCTATTTGAGAAAATATTTCTTCCAGCCTGCCGTCCATAATGCTAATAATATTCAGAATTGACTAAAAAGGCATGAGTAAGGAATTAAAGTGTATACTCTAACTTTTTTATTCATTAATTAGTCTATACATAAATCTCTTCAACATTTAATCTTCACCAGTTATGTCAACTTGGTTTCTAATTGGTCGATCTTGTGGCATAAAATGTCTTTCATTTAACGACATCAAATTTATTTTTAGTAGTTACTTGATTACTTTTGTAATTTAGCTTAATATATATTATATTATTTAATAGTTTCTTTCATTTAAAGATTGAAAATCTTCAATGATGGTACCCAGTCCTTCAAATTTAGCATTTCCACTATATACGCTGCTCCACCTACTCTCTTTATGGAAGAAGCGGATGAGTTATCATAGAGAGTAACTTGACCAATTCTCTCGCTTAAATCTTCCCTGGTCTAAAAATTTGATTACATGTCACTTATACTGCTAACGGCATTTTATAGTGCGTGGCACAACCATATACTGATGGTATCAGTTTTCCTCAGGCTCGCGTCTTTGTCCAGTGAATTTGTGGAAAATATTTCTATAGTTTACCATACCTTAAGTGTTATTTGTCCTCAATAATTAGTTGTAGGCTGCAAACAGATGCAGATAATTTTCATCACCAACTACAAAGTATATCGTAAGAAATTTTTCGTTCCCACTAGTCAGTGGGCAAATCATGATTCCATCGTTTCTCCAATAAAATTGCTCATAAATTGGTCGATTCTTATATCTACAGATTTCTGCTATATCTTTACTCATTGATTCCAGTTTTTTTCAGAATTGCAGCAAATGCCACATGTGTTAAAATTTCAGAAGAGATAAATTCGAAACTAGTATAGTTCTTCATGTTTAGAAAATTAAAATAATATTCACAAATAATGTCTGTTTAAATAAACTACGGAATTTGTCAACGACTATTGAACAACCAAAAATTGCCCTTCCCCTATAATCGATTCTCATTCATAATTTTCCTTCTATACTGTAGATATGTTCTCATTTAGCGGTGGAAAACTTAAATGAATCCGGCAAGACCGACTGACCAAGTCGGAATGAAGAAGTCAGGCCCGGCAAGTAACGGCTCCAATAATTTGTGTTGGAATCCATAATAAAAGGTTGCTTTAAAAATCGTCCAATCAACATAAAACTTAAAGGGTTTTGGTTCCGTAGTACAGAGGAAAGCTTTCATAAGCTTTCAGAATTAACTTCGACAACGACGCGCCTAGGCTACATAGCCATCTGAAATTCACTTTTGCGTGTCACGAACAAATAAATAAATTAATCTGTTTTGTAACTGTAAAGTACAATTGTGGTTTTCTTTACTGCATAATGGCACATCATGTATTGGGCTCAACTGCATTAACCAATGTCCATTTGATTTCATTCACCAATATAAAGCAGAATAGATCCTGATTGAAACACTTTTGTAATTGTCAACGCCTGTTAAACTACCATAATCATATTTTACAATTTTTTAATGTAAATAATTTTCAGTGGTTACCGTAACAAAATCCTATCAGTCCATTTCCAAAAAAATACTTAAAATGTACAATATAAATAATCTTATGTTATGTATTATCACTATATTAATAATAATAATAATAATAATAATAATAATAATAATAATAATAATAATAATAATATTAATAATAATAATAATAATAATAATAATAATTATTATTATTATTATTATTAATAATATAATAATAATATTATTATTTCTTTATTAAATATTAATGTGGACAAATTAACAAACTTATTTCATATGTATACATATATATATATATATATATATATATATATATATATATATATATATATATATACATATATATAGCCAAATGATGCAGATAGTCTTTAAATCAACTTGAACTCACTAATTTGAATTTTGTTTGTTGTATAATGAAAGATTGTGAGTGGCCAGCAAGAAATTCAGTTCTGTAGAGTTTTGAATAGACCCCAATTGAAGTAAAGACTAACCAAAACCATATTTTGCTTTATGACTCCAAATGCTGTGCAATATGTGGCACGGGTGGCGTAAGGATGTTAAGGATTCTGAAGTAAATATGCGCTGTTTTCAGTCCCGTCCGCAGGAAATTCTGGACAATAATTGAAGGGATCCATGAAAGGACGTAACCAGTTATCTAGATGAATTGCCTTTGGTAACTGATGCAGTGTTTAGTGTATACTGACAAGAATTGGATAAACAAAATCCTGGTAATAATTTTCTAATCAATATAATTATATTAAGTAGCATAGTGTTATTGTATAATTACAAATTAATGATGACTACTAAGTTCAACAGATATTAAAACGTTTTGAAAATGTCCCACCTGAAGAAAATGCAAACATAAAAACCAGTTCGTTAATGACTTCAAATTGCATGTAGTATGCGGCATGTTTGGCTCTGTGGATGGAGTTCGAGATTCAGAAGCAAGTTGATAGAGCGAGATGAGCGGAAAATACTTGAATGTACATGAAGAAATCCCAATAAGGATAAAACCGGTTTATTATATTATTTTCCATCGCTTGTTGATGCAATATTTAGTTTATGCTACCAAAATATATAAAATAAAAATTCGGTTATGTTCGTCACGCATATGTAACCTCCATAAGTTTCATTCTGCTTAGTGTATAATAATAGATCGGAGGTGGATAGTTGAAACTCCAGGTTTTAAAAAAATATAAATCATTTACACCTGAATTAAAGTAGAAACAGAAGCATAAGTTGGTATATGACTTCTTAATTAGTATTGCATGCAACATGATTGTTGCAATGGATAGAGCCTGCGATTCCAATCGAAAATATGTTTCGGTCCCTGTCGCGTACCCATCCAATTCTATAAAGTAATTAAAAATTTACTAATAACGGTAAAACCGGTATTCTGGTTGAATTAGTTGATAGCTGATGCATAGTCTGGAATACACTGTTAACAAATTTATAATAAAAAATTTGCCATTAATCTTCAAATTAATATTACTTTCTCAAGTGGCATGGTATACGTTGTATAAGGAAGGATGTGGAGTGGCTAATAATAACTTGTTGTTTATAGTGATTTCAAATGGGTTCCACTTGAAGGAGAGGCGAACCCGAAACATATGTTAATATATGACTTTAAATTGAGTGCGGTATGCAGCACTTGTGACGCATTGGATAGACTCCGATACTAATTTTACCCAGTTCGTGTCCGGTCGGCTAATATTTGAAAATAGTCGACGATCTCCCCATATGGACAGAATCGGTCTACCAGATGAATGATACGTATAATCAACGTCCAATAATTATTCTTAAAATCAATATAACCTCATAAGTTGACAAGGTGTCATTTATTAATGTGCGATTGGGGGTAGCTAGGTAGAAATTCTGGTGACAGGAAATTTCACATATGCTCCACATGAAAGAAAGGCTAACCAATAAAAGTTAATATATGGCATATGTTTCGCGTAGCATGCTACACAATTCGCGCAGTGGATATTGTACCAGACCTCACGGCAAATGTGCCCAGGATTGATTGGCCTCCACGGCAAATTCTTTTAGTACTACCAGACATCCAAATATGGATTAAATCAGCTTAACAGATGAATTGCCTTTCCTACCTAATGCAATGTCTATTTTTTACTGTCAACATCAATTTAATCAAAACCAAGCATATAGTCTTCAAATCAATATAACTTCCTCAATTTTTTTGACTTCGTATTTGAAATGAAAGATCGAGGTAGTGTGATGCCTGTTGTACAATGAGTGGTTGGAGGTGGTTAGGTAGAACTTCAGATATTAAAAGAGTCCAAATAGGTACTACCTGAAGGAAAAGCTTACCAAAAGCATAAACTATTTTATGACTTTAAATTGAATGTAGTATGTGGCTTGGGTGGCGCTGTGAATAGCGTTACAGTTAAACGAACATTGGTTGCGCGGGTGGTGATAACAATTATTATAATCAAGGTTGCGGTCTTGATATAAACACCTGACCCATTAATTACTTGCATATGCCAGTATAAACTAAGAATTGTATAGTGTAGAAAAGGCAATTCATCCAGTAGACCGGTTTCGTCCTTATTAGGAGCTCAGTGGCTAGAGCACCAGATTCCGAAGCTGACGTGCCCAGGTTCGAATCCTGTCCGCGGCAAATTCTGGCCAGTACACGATGAGCTCCTATAAGGACGAAACTGGTCTACTGGGTGAGAATTACCTTTTTCTACTATACAATTCTTAGTTTATACTTTGGCATATGCAAGTGAATAATGGGTCATGTATCAAGACCTGGCTACTCTGATTATAATAATAATAATAGAGTTACAGGTTCCAAAGAAAATATGTCCGATTCATATATTGTCCGCGGCAAATGCTGGAAGGTACTTGAATTGTACCCAATAAGTAAGAAACCGAACTACTTGTTCAATTGCATTGTCTACCTGACGCAATGTTTTGTTTGTACTGAAACATACATATAATCAATATCCTTTTCTTTATTTTCAAAGCACTATAACTTACCCAAACTTCATGATTACGCTTTTATTATTAGAGATCGAGGATGAATAGCTAGAACCCAGAGAAATTACAAATAAGTTCCATCCGCATTAGTTTGTGCACCAATTCAAATTGTGTGTGGAGTATATAAAATCCGAGATTCCGAAAGTTATGCGCTCCAATTCGTTTTTGACCGCGACAAATTGTGAACAGATCTTGAGTCAATCCCAATAATGACGAAATCATTTTACTGAACGACATAATTTTGCTACTGAAGGAATGCTTAAATTAAACTGACAACATATATCTAATCAAAATCCTGTCATTAGTAGTCAAATAAATACATTACATAATTAAGTGGCACGATGTCTGTTTTATAATGGAAGATCGGGCGTTGCTAGTTAGAAATTCAAGTCTTAAATGTTTAAAATAAATTCCTCGTGAAAAAAGGCAAACCAGAAACATTAATTTGTATATGACTTCACATTGCGTGCAGATTTCAGCAGGGTTTGCTCAGTGAATAGCTTCTCAGACTATGAAGCCAATGGGCATCGATTCATATCTCGTCCGCTGACAAAATTCTGAGCAGTATTTGAAGTGATTCCACAATGTAAAACACCGGTCTACTAAGTCAATTGTAAACCTGCGGTTGTGAAGCTAACTTCATATAATGTTTTCGGCAATGCGACATCCTATATGTAATAAGTTTACCAAGCATGTAAAGAGTACCAACACTATAGCTATTGCGTCAGTACCTGATACAAACATTATTGGTGCCGAGTCGGTAAATGATACCAACACATCAGATTTCAATGTTTGCTAAAGCTCAACAAAATTGAGAATTATAATTAATTTTGAACACCTGTTAATCCAGGAAATTCATACACCCTGGAGTTGATCGACATCAGTTATCACATTTCGCGGTAATCATGACATCATTCTATTAAATATATAACAGTTAGATACTGTTTTGAGGTGGAGAATTAATATATATATATATATATATATATATATATATATATATATATATGCAATTGTTTATTAGGTGTTGCACACCTAATAGCAAATTAACTCAAATATGACAAGATGGATAAACAAAAGACAGCAAGAACGGGAAAGTATATATTAAAGAGCACATTCATTTTACAGGCTTGGTATATATATATATATATATATATATATATATATATATATATATATATATATATATAATAAAATGAATTGGCTTAAAGTCGCTTTGTCGAAACTTTGTATCAAATTAGCTTCACTAATGCAGGTCTACACATTTGAATTAAAGATTGTACCGTCCAATTTTCTCACATCCCTCACCCAAATATATAATTTATAAGGAGCGACATACCGGCTCCTTTCGATGAGTCGCCATTATCACGAAACTAATGTGCACGAGATTATTCGCTACATTCATGCTATCTTTTGTTTATGCTTCTGGTCATATTTGAACAAAGTTGCTAATATGTGCGCAACACATAATACACAATTGCTCGAGTGTTTGTATATTTCGATATTGGTACAGATTATGTGTCTTACGAAGGTCGTTGTCTTTTACTGCTTTGTGTCAAATCTATTTGAGGCCTGCTGTTTTTCTTTTCTGAATGTGTTGTGTCAACTTTCTTGCTAGCATTATTTTTGATGACGTCCGCGCTCACTAAATATGCGTATTTTCTTTAATTATTTTTGAGCAATCAAACAATATACTGTGCTAATAGAGTATTTTAACAGGCAATAAACATAAGGGGTGTTTTATATACAGTACATAATAAACTTTAAATAATTTTTCTGTCCTCGCTTTGTTAAATTATGTTCACTTGGTATCCTGTTTGGATCATACGGTTAGTAATGTCTGATTTCGTAGATGGTGCTATTATTTTGGTTCGTAATCTTGGGTTAGCTTTGATGTATTCTATTAATGAGCTGCTCCGTACTTCTTGAAATCAAGTCCCGTTGAATGCAATCAGTTTTGCAACAGCAAAATTACCGTCTGTCACGCATAATAACGCGTTTCGATCTTCCATGATCATCATCAGTTTAAAAAAACGTATTAACGTTACCTGGCATTTACTTAGAGCATTGCAACACAAATTACCGAGTGCTTTAATGGAAAGGGCCAAAAATGCATTATAACTTTCAGACCAACTCTCATTTTCCAGATAAAATATGACCGACATCATGTCTAGTAGTTTTGTACTAATATTCGGCCTAATATAATAGAATAAACATAAATTGAGTTTACAGCAGTCAATTTTATTGGTTTTACTCTAAGCCAGGTGATTGTAATTTTATGTTTTAATTCTAACTGCCTTTATTCATGGAAAGATCTTAAACAAATTTTCTAACTTATTTTGCGTTTAGTCCAATAATCGTTACTATCCCTTTCAGGGGATGCAGCTTCTTTTGTATTTTTATATTAAATAATTAAGTAATAAAGTATACTCGGATTTTTAACGTTGTTTAATGAAATTCTATTTGACAAATAAATTAACTCAAATATGATTGGATACATTGTCTCGACTAAGTCCATGTAAATCTAAAGGTTTTAAAATTATTTCAATACCCACTGCTTAGTCGTCGATAAATATTCAGAGCTTGTGCAGCAAGCAGCAAGATGCACTTTCAGGATTAAGACGGACACACGTGTATATAAATTATACAATTTATCAATTATTGGTTGTGTGGGTGGTTACAAAAATTAATTGTAACATAGCTGAATTGCCGGGATTTACACGTACTGACGCGTATCGAAATTGTATGACCATGGAAAGAAAAAGGATATATGCGGCTCTCATCTCTAGTAGTCTCGCCTACATTGCATGTAAATCAAAATTTCGATTGCACAATTAGAATACAGTCACGTATTTATAAAGTATATAATTAAAAAATCACTACTCGCGAAGTCAAGGATTGTTGAACTGTATACCTCACATATATGTGATGATAGCTGAAAAAATGTTAATGTTCGTGGCTTCATAGATATGTGTGCAGTTGAAATTTCCACTCAAGTGCAATTAATGCGAGACTACTAGATGGGATAGCCGCATATCTGATTTTCAGTGGCATATATAGAAATTGCGGTTTTATCCTCGCTAGTTAGTTTACCTTCGTGCTCCGTTTTTGAGTATGGGAGGACGAAAAGCACCAGTACGTGTGACTGATATTAGTTTCTTATTTTTTCCGATATATGGTTACTATCGCACGTATATTTGAAACTGTAAGCAAAAGAGATTTGGAGAAATAGGGCAGTTGATCTTTAGCATTACAAATATTAATCTCTATGTATTAAATGTGAGGCTTATCTTAATATTTGTAAAGTTTGTTCACGTGACTCGATTTATTCCTCGAATCATTATTGATACTTGAAGGTGCCCTCTGAAGTGTAGGTTCAATTAGAATTTTCTATTACTCTCTTCAGTTACGCGAACCGGGCGAATACTCATATTAACTTCAATAAATTTATCAGATTATTTTGTCATTTTCAACTTTTTTAATCCTTCTCGACTTTGCGCACAGAGCATTTCTTGCAAACACGGTTAACTGAGTTATTTGCCAGGTTGCTCATGTAAAACTTTAATGCAAATAACACTTGATTTACCTGCTTGGTTTCGAATCGATTACATTTAACTTGTTCACAATCTTAATTGTTTATGCATTTCTAGCAGTCAATTAGTAATTTCTTGTAATTATAAATCGAGTAATCAAGGGTTAATTTACAAGATGAGTAAAATATCGTGAAATGTACCCTATTTAATATTAAGCATTCAAATTTATGCACAAAGTATTCAAAGAAAATTATGACTCCGCAAGAATTTATCTTCAAATATAATAGTGAATTTCTTTTGGACCACACCTTGTTGTAAATTAAGCAACAACTTATAAAAACTGTAATCGCATAAATGTAAAAATAAAATTGCATATTGTAAAAATTGCTAACACAATTAACTTTAAATTTGATTATCATTAAGTTTGTGGATTATATAAAAAGTGTGTTCATGTAAACATGACTTTTGGTTTTGATTAGAGTGCGTGTGCAATACTCTCGGTGCCATTTTCAGTTAAACATTTGACACATGCCATTTTCAGTGGCACGTCAGAAATGTTTGTCCGATGCTAAGTTAAAGCGAAATCTAAGTATTCAAAATGTTTGTCCAGCCCAGTTTCAGGAAATTATTTAATCGATTAAATTCTCTCAAATAAAAATTGGTTTCATATTTTGCATTTTTCGGCTTTTTTATGCTATTTTAGTGTAAGGTGTAAATCTATAATTATTTGCTTTCTTAAACGAGAAGCAAGTAAAATTATTTCTCTTCGACATAATGCAATTTGCTTGAAATCATCGTTCCTATATATATATATATATATATATATATATATATATATATATATATATACATATATATATATATATATATATATATATATATATATATATATCAATGGAGTAAGTGAGCTAAACACAATGTGAACTAATTAGGTCTACCAGTCATACTGTGTGCTTAAACGTGCCTCTGATTAACTGATTGAAACTCTTCGAATTTCCAGGGAATACCTGTGAAATAAGCGCAAATCTAGCTGACGAGTGTCAAAAGGTAGATTTTGATGACAGGAAACGAGATTTCTCATTAAATTGGACAAGTGGTTGGTTCATACTTAATATTTAAACTTAATATCTAATCTTAATTCGACTTATATAAAATGGGAGTATGTCTTTAATCTTATACTGTCCAACAATATATAGGCAAGGCTACTAGTTAATCGAGTATGATTATAGACATTGCTATTTCAACGTTCCTCGATTGTTGAGGTTACCGGTTTCACGCAGAGGTCTGGGAGTCTGCAATGGCTAAAAACTTGGTAATATCAGCGATGAAGAGACAAAGATGTTGACGTTCGATATAAATCCGTCCACGTTATGGATATGCAATATTTCGTTTGTTCAAACCCACTGACAATGCTTAGAAAACCGAATAAACAAGACTGAATTAGTTGAAATATCTATTGCTTTAATCAGGCTTGGCTTGAAAATGCCAACCAATCAATCAAATTCGAGTTAAATATATGATTAAATCATTAATAATGCAAATGGAAATTCTATTTGTTGTTAAGTATAAAAATTCAAGGATATCACACGTAAATGAACATACCCTCAAAAAATTTCAATCATTGGTAAGAATATTGTTATGACGAAGGATAGTATATGAACGCATCTACTATTATCTGTTTGTATTGAAAGACAGAGTTGAGATATCTTTAACCACTATATATTTTGTAGAAGAATGTGGAATATATAATGGTTAAAGGGCGTAATACCGGCTCCTACTGATGAGTCGCCAGTAAGCACGAAACGAATGTGCATGAGATTATACTTTCCGTTCATGCTGCCTTTGGTTTATCCTTCTGGTCACAACTGAACTAACTTGTTACTAGGTTCGCAAAGCCTAATACATACTTGCATATATATTAGGTCTTCGCAACAAACAGTATTTAACTGTAATATATTGGTAAGAAATAGCTAAAATAAAATAAGTTTTGCGACGCGTTTTTACTTTTCTTCGCCGTTAATTTAACTGACTTGAGTTTTATAGCTTACAATAAGAAAAATTCCATTTTAACTAACCAATCGCACAACATAGCTAGACTACCGCTAATCGCACATGTTGAAATGTTTCGAACTTCCATTTTCGTACTCAGAGCACGACGGTAATCTGACTGACGAGGATCAAACAGTGATGAAACAATGCATGGAAAATTTGAAATGCGGCTGCCAACCTTTGTAACGTTGTATGAGTTTTATTTGTCTGGAATATCAGTCACAGTACGCAGTACCGAAAATTAACTTTTTCAGTTTTTGCCAGATTTGTGTATTATAATCTATAAAGCGAATTTTGATTGGATTAGTGACGATAAAATTGATATAAATCAAATTTTCGAATTTTATATAAGCAGAAATTCCATTTATATAATTTAATGCATAAAATCTCAAATCGGCCGTCAGTTGTACATACTGTGGCGTTCCAGCGATTATGCTCTTCAATTAAGTCCGATGGCAAACTCGCGGACAAGGACCAAACCGCAATGTATAAAAAAGGAAAAGAAAATCATAGGTATGGATCTCAACTCTAGTTGAGTCACTATTACTGCATTTGTGTGGATTTACTAGAGTAACAGGTGTTGAGAAATAGTTGAAATTCTCAATTTCGGTGAACTATAGTATACAATGATATCCATCATGTTGGTACCATGTTCCAACTCGGCAGTCATAGAGTTAGTACCATGTACTTTTTCGGTACTATAATTAAACGAACATTGGTTGCGCGGGTGGTGATAACAATTATTATAATCAAGGTTGCGGTCTGGATATAAACACCTGACCCATTAATTACTTACATATGTCAGTATAAAATAAGAATTGTATAGTGTAATAAAGGCAATTCATCCAGTAGACCGGTTTCGTCCTTATTGGGAACTCATCAAGTACTGGCCAGAATTTGCCGCGAAAAGGATACGAACCTGGGCACGTCTGCTTCGGAATCTGGTGCTCTAACCACTGAGCCACCCTGCCGCAAACTACACTGCACACAATTTTCAGTTATTTACTAACTAATGTAACTTGGTTAGTCTATTTTTCTTTTAGGTGGAGATCATATGGCATCCATTTAGACCCAAAGTTCCAAATAACCATCCCCAATCTGTCATTACTGAACAGACACCACACAACATGGGTAAGTGGTATTGAAATGAACATTTATATAATTAAACGAACATTTGTTGCGCGGGTGGTGATAAAAATAGACTAACCAAGTTACATTAGTTAGTATATAACTGAAAATTGTGTGCAGTGTAGTGTGCGGCAGGATGGCTCAGTGGTTAGAGCACCAGATTCCGAAGCAGACGTGCCCAGGTTCGTATCCTGTCCGCGGCAAATTCTGGCCAGTACTTGATGGATTCCCAATAAGGACGAAACCGGTCTACTGGATGAATTGCCTTTTCTACACTATACAATTCTTAGTTTATACTGACATGTAAGTAATTAATGGGTCAGGTTCTTATATCAAGACCGCAACCTTGATTATAATAATTGTTATCACCACCCGCGCAACCAATGTTCGTTTACTTATATAAATGTTCATTTCAATACCATTTCCCCATGTAATGTGGTGTCTGTTCAGTAATGACAGATTGGGCATGGTTAGTTGGAACTTTGGGTCTAAATGGATGCCATATAAGCTCCACCTAAAGGAAAAATTGACTAACCAAGTTACATTAGTTAGTATATAACTGAAAATTGTGTGCAGTGTAGTGCGTGGCAGGATGGCTCAGTGGTTAGAGCACCAGATTCCGAAGCAGACGTGCCCAGGTTCGAGTCCTGTCCGCGGCAAATTCTGGCCAGTACATGATGAGTTCCCAATAAGGACGAAACCGGTCTACTGGATGAATTGCCTTTTCTACACTATACAATTCTTAGTTTATACAGACATATGTAAGTAATTAATGGGTCAGGTGTTTATATCAAGACCGCAACCTTGATTATAATAATTGTTATCACCACCCGCGCAACCAATGTTCGTTTAATTATATAAATGTTCATTTCAATACCACTTCCCCATGTAATGTGGTGTCTGTTCAGTAATGACAGATTGGGCATGGTTAGTTGGAACTTTGGGTCTAAATGGATGCCATATGAGCTCCACCTAAAGGAAAAATTGACTAACCAAGTTACATTAGTTAGTATATAACTGACAATTGTGTGTAGTGTAGGTTGCGGCAGGATAGCTCAATGGTTAGAGCACCAGATTCCGAAGCAGACGTGCCCAGGTTCGTATCCTGTCCGCGGCAAATTCTGGCCAGTACTTGATGAGTTCCCAATAAGGACGAAACCGGTCTACTGGATGAATTGCCTTTTCTACACTATACAATTCTTAGTTTATACTGACATGCGGAAGTAATTAATGGGTCAGGTGTTTATATCAAGACCGCAACCTTGATTATAATAATTGTTATCACCACCCACGCAACCAATGTTCGTTTAATTATATAAATGTTCATTTCAATACCACTTCCCCATGTAATGTGGTGTCTGTTCAGTAATGACAGATTGGGCATGTTTAGTTGGAACTTTGGGTCTAAATGGATGCCATATGAGCTCCACCTAAAGGAAAAATTGACTAACCAAGTTACATTAGTTAGTATATAACTGAAAATTGTGTGTAGTGTAGTGTGCGGCAGGATAGCTCAGTGGTTAGAGCACCAGATTCCGAAGCAGACGTGCCCAGGTTCGAGTCCTGTCCGCGGCAAATTCTGGCCAGTATTTGATGAGTTCCCAATAAGGACGAAACCGGTCTACTGGATGAATTGCCTTTTCTACACTATACAATTCTTAGTTTATACTGACATATGTATGTAATTAATGGGTCAGGTGTTTATATCGGTACAATAATGTTGGTATCGGTTACTGACACAGTAGCTATAGTGTTAGTATCCTTTACAGACTCGGAATATATATTATATAGAGTGAGTTAGTGTTGAAGTCGCATTGTCGTAGACTTTATATGATGTTAGCTACTCTAGGAGATTGTATCGTCCTATTATTCCACATTCTTTGACCAAATATATAGTGGTTAAAGGGCGTAATACCGGCTCCTACTGATGAGTCGCCAGTAAGCACGAAACGAATGTGCATGAGATTATAATTTCCGTTCATGCTGCCTTTGGTTTATCCTTCTGGTCACAACTGAACAAATTTGTTACTAGATTCGCAACACCTAATACATACTTGCATATATATTAGTTCTATGCGTCAAACAGTATTTAACTGTTATATAAGAAAATATTTGTTTTACCAAAAGCTATCTTGATTATGATATGCAGCCTAATGGTCAATATTGTGGGTGGGCCATTACTAGCTCCTTTGATTTGGCAAACCAAGGTATTTGGTGGCAAGATATATAGTATTGACGATTCTTTTAATCCTGGGCGCACTTACGTGATAAATTTGACGACAACGCCAAGGCGCTGTAGAACTTTGCGAATGTTTGCAATCTATACTCAACTATCCAAAGCGTACATTATAGAATTGTCTAACCTATCACAATCTTATTTGCATAAATCAAGTTTTTGTACTTAATTTAAACACCTATGCCATTATATGTACATTTGTCATTCGGTCGCGAATGGGGCACAAACCGGAGCAAATATGCGTTGGAATCTAAAACTATCCACTGCGATGCCATGTCGCAGACTACACAAAATTTTAGTTTTAAACAATCTTGCGTTTTTGGTTAGTTGTAGCTTCAATCGAAGCCTATTTGGCGTTTATTTAGACCTAATTTTCCGACTGAAAACTCCCAGTCTGTTATGGAACAGACACAGCACTATCTGGGGATGTGGTGCTGAATTGAAGATTTATATAATTAAGCAATAATACATTGTGCTAATGGTAATAACAGTTTTTAAACCAAGCTTGCAAGCGTTATATTTGCACCAATCCTATTATATATATATATATATATATATATATATATATATATATCAGTATAAACTAAATATTATACAAGGTAGCAAAAATATTTCATCAATTAGACAGGTTTTGTCTTTATTGGCATCTAATCAAATCCTTGTGACAATTTTCCGCGATTAAGGCTCGAACCGGGAGTATTAGTTTCTGTGTTTAATTTTCACAACACTGCGCCATCCCTGTCCGTTACTACGCACAATTTTTTAGTCATATATCAAATCGTGTTTTAGTTAGCCTCTCTGCTAGTGGAACCTATTTGTCATCTCTTATGACCTGTATTTCAAACTCGCAATTCTTGATCTTTAATTATAAAATAGACTATATATATATATATATATATATATATATATATATATATATATATATTCGAGTTTATTAGAAACAAAACCGGTATGTTTGATGATTTGCATTTGTCATCTTACGCGCCTTTATTTTGTACCTAAAACGTAGATGTAATAAAATCTTTCCACCGTACGTATATTTGATACAAGTTCACCCGGTTAAACTTTATCTGCTTTATAATGAAAGATCGGGACTTGTTATTTTGGAAATTTACGTATTAAGAGAAAAGAAATAGAATACATCTGAAGTAAAAAAACATATTTTGATATGGATTTGAGGTTTTATTTATAAATTTGTTGGTTTGGTGGTGCAAGGGAAGAATTGCAAACTTCTAAGTCACGCAAAATCTGGTATATAATGATGAGAGCCCTATAAGAATGAAATCGGTCTAGTTGAAGAATCGCATATTATGCACTATTTAGATTATACAGAAAAAAATATATATACTGAAATAATGTCATTAAACTTTATATATATATATATATATATATATATATATATATATATATATATATATATATAGAACTAAAGAAAATTAGCAGGATATATTCATATTTCTATTAACCGTAAAGACTAACATTTACTTACGTTGGCTAATTCAATGCATTGAATAGACTGATTTCGCCTTTATTGTCACTCTGTTTGTTTTGTTGAAACTCAAATTGAAAATTAAATATGTATCGTCCAGTTGATTACATTTTAAAGCTACACGTTTAAATAAAATTATTTATTGTCCGTTTACATGGAAAATTCCCTGACATTTCTTCTCGAAGTATTGATATGCTCAAATCAAGCATTCAAAATTGTCCGATTAATTTTCAAAATGAGAAATCACTTAGTTTAGCGAAGTAGGATTAATTATGAAGGATTCCTATGTCTTGAGATTTTTTTTGTCCTTATGTTTTACATAAAGAAACAAATTAACAGGGCTTGTTATCGAGATGGCTATCCTCAGCAAGCAGTTCTAGAATCCTATTCATTGGTATGGGAATGAAACAGACCAACTTATCGAATAGGAGAATAGACAGTCGACTGAAGTATCTAAAAACTGTAACCGTGGTTATAACTAATTTTTTGAATAAAGATATCATCTCGAATATTTCTGAAGATGAGCGTTCGAATTTTATTTATGATTACACCTTAAGAGGTTGAGCGTTCGGCGCTATGAATGGAAAAATATGTAGTGCCTGGTTTTCATCATGGCTTTTACTTTATTTTACTTATGATGTTGGCAACTGTAAGGTCAGTGACATATTAATCGACTGCAGCCTGGTATGATGTACCAATTATCCTTACCTATTACGAAATAATGAGGCGAGTATAACGCCGATAGTTTCGGATATCCATCGTTCTGAACCTCATTAACGGTATTTTGTTCAACGTCTGTTGATTCTCTTCTGACAAAATATGTTAATGACACTGACGATATTAATCCCGAATCATTTAGTAGAAGAAACTGAACCTCTATTATGTCAAGTTTAAGAAGATTCCAGTACACGAGAATATTGTTATTGTTTACACGGTTTTGGACAACAAAAATTGATATCGAATTCCTCAAAATGGGAAACTAATTTGGACACCATTTTAAATTAAAATCGATTAGTTTTGTGTTGGTCTTTTGAATTTTTCACAATATAAGGTATATTTAGTTTTAAATTTACATATAATAATGTTCTTATGTTTCGCATAAAATTTCTATATGTACTCTGACGGGCGTAAATTCAGCCTTCTTCTCTATTATCTAAAGTAAGATTAACTACAGTTAGAAAGTAAATTTGTATGCGGAATGCAGTTAGTTTTGTCTTTCAAACTTGGTAGGGTAAGTTTGGTGGTATACACAGTGAAAACTGTTAGCTGCATATTATTTGAAGCGAATAAAGTAGGCAAAATTTGTTTTGCGCGTAGTATTGCCACTTCATTTTTATTGCAAGCTCGAAAACTTGATTTAAAGAATTTTTACCACCACCCACACAATCAATTATTGTTTGATTAGATAAATATTCAAAATGTTTGTTTTACATAATTACGTTTCTGCTTGGTTCTAAAATTTAGTAAGGATTAACGATAAGAATATTACGCACGGCAGATAACTAATTAGGCAAACAGTCAGGCTAACAAATATGCAATTTCCATTTGGATAACATCAAAAATAAATCTTTTTTCCATGTCAAGCGGAAGTAACGGTTGCGCTGACCATGCTTTCTCGTGAAAGACTGAGTTTTGCAATACGCCATCAGTTTCTACGTTTGAGCTGCGCACCAAAAAATGTATTATTGTCGCTCCTTTTCGTTTCTGATAACATTTTTTGAATTTTTCAATGTGTTCTTAAGCATGTCCATGGTTTTCAGAAACAAATAATATATCATATCACCTAATTTAACTTCAGTGAATAGCGCTGAGTTAATTCGTTACGAAATTCAAATAAATGTAACGACCATAAACGGAACCAAATCAGAAACCATCCCAAACCATCTATTCGGAATAACAAAATTAAAGTTATATTTATCATTCGAAATCATCCAATTAAAAATTTTGGTATTTATTCCAATCGTACTGACAGAAGCTTAATCAGATATTTCTTCGATGATCGCACAGTGTTTCCGGCACATTTAGAGTTTCAACGATTTTCTTTCGCCGGTTGTCGCTTTGCACTATCAGTTTCGCGATGATCCGATTGATCTCCATTTCCCAGGTACGCATCGAGATTGTCTTAGTGGTGGCTCTGTGCAGATTCGTCCCTTTCCTCCGAAGGTTTCAACATCGCTCACAATTTCCACTGGAAATGATGTACGATGTAATCTTCGTTGAATGGCTAGGTCAAAATCGTACCTCACTTCCAGTGGTTAGTAGGAACGTTGTTGAAGCCTTCGGAGGAAAGGGACGATTCAGCACCCAGTCACCACGAAGACGAACTTGATGCGTACTTAGAAATGGGGATCAATCGGATTTTTGCAAAACTGATTGTGCAAAGCAACACTCAACGAAATAATTCGATACTGTTTGTTACGGAGAACTTATATATATGCAAGTATATATTTGGTGTCGCGAACCTAGTAACAAATTAATTTAGTTGTGATCAGAAGGATAAACCAAAGACAACATGAACGGAAAGTATGATCTCATAATCAACGAAATAAGCTAAATTGTTTGATTGAAGGGGTTATTAGTAAAGAATGACCCATCATCCAACAAGCGAATACAAAACATATTTTGTTCACGTTTTATGTTGTTTCAAAAAATTAAAAGAAATTTCAAGCTGTATTCATAAAACTGATTTATTATCAACCTCACCTGGATAGCAGACCATTTCGTCAATTAATGCGTTGGTGAATTTGTAATTGACACTTTGTTTTAAAGAAATATGGGAATTGTGTCTGTTTCGTTAAGTAATAAAAGAAATATATGCCTGTTTTGTAGGTCTCAGTAACTTTTATGCCTCTCCTGTGTGCTCGTTCTCTTTTCTGGCCAGAAGGTTAACCCAATCGAGATTACCATCTCAGTTATTTCTGTTGCAGCCCCACTCGTGGCAACTAAAATTTGCGGAACCAGAAGGAACTCATTCACTTTAGAAATATAAACATTGCGAACATTAGCGACCAAGCCTGCCTCTTTATCTGATGAAAGAATTACATGACTTTGGTTCTTAACCAAGCTATTTGAAGCTGAAATGTTAATTTTACTAAATGTAGGTTTCGTTAGCTGTAACCAAGATGTAGGCGATCTTTACTTCAAATCGCCGCTGGATATTTACCTTTTTTGTTTGTGATTAAAATAAGTAATTGACAACTTAGTCAAAATGTGTATCTATTAATATATTATCATTGTCTATAATACATAACTCCTACCTATATACGAAAAACTCATTTTGTAAAGAAGTCAGTTTCTTCTTTATCCAACAAATATCTAACTGTTATAGCTGGAGGAAATATCACGCTTCATATATTTGTTTATTAAATCTTGTGACGATGAGTGAACCGAAGAAGATGGCCACAACATGACTTTGAAATATTTTGAAGAAACAAAACAACTGGAATTCAGCCTGCATTAGTCAAAACGCAGATCAGGTAATTTTGATTAATCCAGTTTCGCAATGTTTTCTTTCTTTTAAAATATCGAAACTTCTAGGATCGATAATTTTTTACGTAAAGCATGCTTCAGCCTTTCGATATTTGCTCGCTTCATTTCAAACATCACACACTGACAAATATGTCAGTGCTTTATTTTGGCAATCAATTTATGTTCATTCAGAACGCCAGTTAATCACTCAGGTTTTGCTAATTTTCAAGTCAGTCTTTCAATAAAAAAGTCGCGGAAATGAGGATTTTCTCTATTATAAGGTAAATCTAAAATTGTTAGCTCCTAGTAAAAATAGAAGAAACTTAAATATGCATCATTTCACATTGTGATAGTTAAGCCATATATTGATATCTATGCACTAACAAAATATTATATACTCAGTTTTGGACAATATCTATTTATAGCATGTTCGCATACCTGGCTCTAATTAAGATTCCAAATCGCTGCGTTGATCCGTCGCATTATTCGCATGAATAATTTGGAGGCACTTATTAGGAATTAAGATATTCCTTGCTTGAAAATGTTCCTGCATTGCAGATTACTGTGATATAATGCTGTTGATTATCATTCGTCATAGTTCTTGGCTCTCTTCAACTAACGTAAACAAAGTTTGGCAGCATCGCAGTTTGATGGCTGAGTTATCTTAATGTTAGATATAACTTCGGAAATGATGTGATAATCACTCGGTCATAGAATACGGATTTTGGACAAATAACCATATGATTGACGAATTTTATGTGTAGTACACGAGTTAGCGTTTTCTGGTTTCCAGTATTCAGTTATTCACCAATTTATGGAATATTGTAGCGTAACGGTGAAACAAATATCATATTGAGCGAAAGTGATGCCACATTATGGAAGACGATAATTATGTAAGAATAACAGTTTAAACACATGTGAGTGTGCTCATTAAACACGAATGGACAGTTAAAATGTTATTATATCAAAGTTTACGACCCAAAATACATGAATCTCAAAAGATAATATAATTAAACAGTCAATGATTTCGCGGGTGGTGGTAACAATTCTTTAAATAAAATTTGTGCGCTTGAAGTTAAAGCCAATCATATTGTACGACGACTGGTTAACTACAACGGGATTAATGTTTACTTGAAGCTCGCAAATATGATTTTAAGAATCTCAAAAGATATATCTGTCGTATCATTGCGATCCATTTGGTCATACACTGTCAGCCATGAGAAGCACATAAGTTACCAATTAACGGAAAGAGAACACCCGTTTCCGGAAGCTTTACTGTATCAAAAACTGGCACACTGATTTTTACGTGATCTAAATGAAGGGTACGGTCTTGATATATACACCTGCCCGTTATGTACATACATTTTCAGTATAAGCTATGCTTCAATCCAGTGGATCGGTTTCGTCCTTATTGGAAACTCATCACGTACTGTTCAGAGTTTGCCGCGGACAGCGCTCGAATTTCGGCATTTCTGTTTCTTTAACCCCTAAGCTACCATGGCGCATACTACAAACAATTTCCGGTCATATACTAACTAATGTTTCTTGATCAGCCTTTCCTTTAGGTGAAGTCTATATGGTATTATTTAGACCTAAATTTCCAACTAACCACCCAAAATCTACCATTAAAGAACAGACACCACGCTACCTGTGGTCTGAATAAAAGTAAATGAGTGACTCAGTTCCGATACTTCCGTATCAGTCACGGTTAATATACGTCAGTGGAATGCTCATTATTATCATTTTTGATAATTACCAAGAGAATATTTGGGCAAAATTCCTGAGGTGTAGGTTAGCAAGTGGGTGGTTCAAGATCAGCTAAATTGTCAAGTACGCTCAGTCACTCACATTATTAAACACACTGTGCGATTATAAAGTTATCGTAATTGAACATGTAACATTGTCCAGCATAAGAAACCATCCAATCAAAGGTTTTGCGAAGCACCCAATAATTGAAATTTGTCAAGTGCTACACATCGATACTGATTTGTAGCAGACTACTATTGGGAATTAAAAGAACCAATTTTTATGGTACTAAGATTATACCTGCTCTCAATGCACCTTTTGTGATCTTCATTGTTTAAACAATGTCATTTGACTAAATATAAACGAATCACACAGTTATATTCGTAGAAGTGTTACAAAGGACGAGCCAGTTAAGAAAACCGTATGCGATACTGCCAGAATTAATTGGCAAAATCACTATCTGCGATTCGAGTCTAATAAATTTCTTTCTTTCTCCTCTGACAGAATCGAAGGGATCTCTACCTGTATTAATAAGTGAATTCAAAAATAAATCTTTATTAAGGTTGACTGAATTGCTGGATTTTTGTCACGTAATATGTGCAAGATAACTGGATGTAATGCATTTCAAACCAATGGAAGTTAAATAAATTTTAATATATAGGAGATCATCGGTTTTTGTACCACAATTCTTATGCGTTAGCATATATTTATACATTTTCTGAGAGTAAATATGTTCCGGATTTTTAGTACTGATAGTTATATTTCAGTCCTGCCAACATTAAATTAGTAATCTAAATTATGCTTTGAGTCACGCGATGACGCATTCATAAAAATCTATTTGGCATCGTTTGTTTAATCAATTCCTTGCCTATTACAAATGGAATTAAACATATGAACTAAATATATGTTTTGATTTTCATTATCCTTCAACTTACTAGATTGATTTCGATAAGGCTCGAACAACATTATAAAACCAACCAGCACTACTTGATAGAAAATAAATTTCCTACCTTTAAAAAAAACAAAAATAAACCCAATGTAATCACAAATGTTGTGTCTATTACAGAATTTACATCGACACGGCGTATAAATCGCATAATGCTTTAATTATATTAGAATTAACGTATTAACGTTCAGCTATTAATAGGTCAACTTCGAAATTACCATCCCAGGCCAATTCCGATGAAATCCAACCAAATATTTAGCAGCAACATGGAAGCTTGGAAATACGTCAACACACTAATTATATGGAAACCGACTGGACGACGCCATCCAATAAAAGATTCGAATTATATATACAGAAAAAGATATTCATGGACCTCACAGTAAGACTTCAACTGAAATGGAGCAAATTCACAAAGCACACTATCTACGGATATCAAAACTAATTACGTGACGTAATAAAAATAACGTATTGAATTACTCTGCCAGTGCACTAAATCGCGATCTACTCTCGACTACTCGACTCAAATTAATGTCGAATGAGATTTTAAAAATTGGACGAGCCGTCTAATGTACTGCGAGAATCACAAAAGTTGTAAGAAAACGTGAAAGCAACAATATCCTTTTCCTCCATGAAAATAACATTATAAGTAAAACACAAACATAAAAATCTTGAAAATTAAAAGAATATCTCTCAAATGAGTTTTTCTTTAAATAGGTGACATGAAAATAGACGACCATTCCATAAACAATTTAAACCATTTTACATAAATAAGCAATCATTGGTTGCGTGTTTGCGGTAACAATTCTTCCAATCAAGTTTGTGAGCTTGAAGTTTACACCAATCCCGTTGTATTTAACCAGCCGTCGAACAATAGGATTGGTTTTAACTTAAAATCTACCATCAGTCACACTTACTGACGCGGTTCGACCTTCCATGATCATCATCAGTTTATGACGGCAAACGGACCAGCGTGGATCAAACAGCAACTATGCGTATGAAAATCAAGATTAGATATGCGGCTCTCACCTTTATTATTCTCGAATACATTGTACTTGAATAGAAATTTCGGCAGCACAATGTGTATGCAGTCACGAACATTAACTTTTTTACAGATTTTTCCACATTTCTATAGATAATACAATTCAACAATCATTGATTGCGCAGTGATAACAATTTCTATAACCAAGGTTGCCATCTTTATATAAACACCTGACCCATTAAGTACATATATTTGTCAGTATAAGCTAAAATTGTATAGTGTTGATAAGGAAATTCATTCAGTAGACTGGTTTCATCCTAAGTGAGAACTCAAGTACTGTCCGCGGTAAATTCTGGACAGTACGTGTTGAGTTCCCAGTAAAATCGAAACCGGTCTACTGGATGAATATCATTTTCAACACCATACAATGCTCAGTTTATACTGAAAAATATATGCACATAATTGGTCAGTTGTTTATATTAAGATGACAACCTTGATTAGAGCTATATAAACCGTTGCGGAAAATTCTTCCATGCAAGACATTTATTAAATATTCGCTATGGGTTTTAACCATATCAAAGACAAAAGGTGCCTGATATAAATACGAACACATCATCAACTGCTAAATTTGCTTTTCTTCTGATATTTCTGAAGCTTTTTTGGGGATAATCTTAAGCTTCAACGATTCATTCCCATGATCAACTTTAGAGCTTGTTCTTATAGTCACACAATTTATAACACAGCGGAATAAAACATCACATGACTGCATCGTCATTTGAACGCTGCAGTAAACTAAATGAAAGAGAAGCTCAGAGCTACACACGACAAAACACTTAATTATACTACTTCATCAAGTCAAATTTTGTATGATGCTTGGAAAAGGAATAATTATTTGCGTATTTTCTAAATAAACATATCCTCTAGTTAAAGCTCCCATGAAAAATGGAAACAAGTTAAGATATTTGTGGGGATAATAGGTAATTGATCACCTACCTGGAAATGTTTCAATACCTACTACTTATCATACATAACATAAGTTGAGTGCTATAAAAATGTCTCTTAGCTCATTGGTGACGCCACGCCCATTCGATCAAATCCTAGTAAATCTCTCCAAAACCATTTTTATTCTTTCGTATTTAATCGAATTGAATTTAGTCATTTCAGCACTGTAAGTATTTTAGAATGAAGATTGTCACGAATAGGATATTATTGTTTTAAAAGATACATTAGAAAGGCGCCTCAGAAATCGTACAAATATATGTACGTGCGTAACAAAAGTATATTAATCGCTAACAAAATAAAAAGTCAAAAGTTTACATAACAGTTGTTAAATACTTAGGTCATGTCATGCCTATTGAATTCATTCAACCGAAGAAAACTAAACAAGCAACCAGAAAATTTAATAAATCCAACGTTTTTGGAATCCACTAGATATTCAATTGCGCTTTTATTTGTACACATACGCGTCGGCTATAGAATCGATGCACTCGTAGATAAAATAGAAGTACCAATCCCGATACAATTTATTTAGCCATAATCAGATAAAACTACATTCAGGCGTAATAATTTTTAAGAGATCAACTGTCTATTCATGCCGCCACCGCATATTTATTCACATATATGGCTAAGATCAGTTATTTAAGTGTAAGTATATAAGTATATAAGTATATAAGTATAAGTAAAATATTCTCCTGACAATACAGTAAAGAGGTTTCGTACATATTTGCAAGGCTCATCTGTGTTTAAATTTGAATTAGTTCGTAAATAACGTACAGACAACATTATTGTGGATTCTTTAAATAATATTTGCGAGCTTGAAGTAAACACCAATTCCATTGTATTTAACCAGTCGTCGAACAACATAGCTAGACTACCGCCAGTCGCACGCACTGATGCGTTTCATCAGAGTACGACGGCAAATTGACTAGCGAGAATCAAACCGCATTGCATATATATGGAAAGAAAAATTAGATATGCAGCTCTCACATCTAGTAGTCTCGCATACATTGTACTTGACTGGAAATTTCGGCTGCACAATTTCTATGCAGTCACGAACATTAAACTGTTTGCAGCTTTCGCCACACACATATATATAGGCAATACAATTTAACAATAATTGATTGCGCGGGTATTGGTAACAATTCTTTAAATCAAGTTTGCGAGCTTGAAGTAAACACCAATCCCAAATCGAAGTCTGGTTAAATAAAATGAGATTGGTGTTTACTTCAAGCTCGCAAACTTGGTCTAAAGAATTCTTACCACCACCCGCGCAATAAGTTTAATTTCCATATATATGCAATGCGGTTTGTTCCTCGCGAGTCAGCTTTTCGTCGTACACTGATGATGATCATGGAAGGTTGAAACACAACAGTGCGTGCGTCTGGCGGTAGTTTAGCTATGTAGTTCGACGACTGGTTAAATACAATGGGATTTGTATTTACTTCAAGCACGCAAACTTCATATAAAGTATTGTTACCACCACCTGCGCAATCAATTTTTGTTTAATTGTTGTTGAATGTCTTAGTCACATACACTTCCTAACTATTTGAACTGATAGTTGTATAGAATCTGGCATCATTTCTTATAACCATAACGTAAAGAACAAACCTGACATCTAAATTATTCCGCATTCGAATCAATTTTCAACTTTCGGTACTGATGAAAAGCAATTTTGTTGTTGTAGCTTACAATTGCAATGCAAATGTATCAAGCTAGTATTCGTGATAACTAACATTCGGCAAATATTTGAAGCTTTTTAAAATAATGCTTCATTAATATTTAAAAGTGTTGATCCTGATGCAGGAGTACATTTTTATTGGCTTGGCAACAGAATAAAATTAAGCAATGGCATTTAAATTTCTAGAGACGTCAGATATCTAAAAAATATCGCCATACAAAAGTTGAATAAATTCCAACAAAAATTTCCGCTGCAAGATTCAGTGAAGTTTATATGGATTCAATGGAACTACACATTTTGAATGGTTAGAATACATTGTTATTATGTATGAACTTTTTAGCTGTTTGATGGAGGTTATTTAACTTTAATTTTCTACACGCCAAGCCATTCTTAGGAATAGATATTTTACCTGGATGACGAGATACTGTATACCACGTCTCATTTTGTATAGAGGGGCGAAATTAATGTCCAATGATATCCTAGATTTCATAGCTTTAAACGGCTAATTCTTAATTAAGATATTGCTAAAACTGCATATAACCAAATATTTAATATTCCGATGTGTGCCAAAACATAAACAGTAAACACAAATTATGCGCTAAACCCAGTGATGGATGTAAGGATACTGTACTACTCGTTATACGTGGAAGTGTAACAGAGCCCTTTATAATGTCATCTACATATTTAAAGTTCGAATAAGACTTACGGTTTAATATTACAATATATATGTAAACGCCCCAGCTTCAAGTAAATGCCGTACGATGTTACAAAGTCAGTTAGGAGCCAAGGATGGCTGAGTTAGTACTGTTAGGGAGCTCTTATAAAGGCCGGTATTGCGTTCTCCGGCAAATGCCGAGAAAGTTAGTTAGTGTAGCAGTGTCCAGAAATACTCCTAGACACTTGAGACCAGCTCTGGTTGACTAGGTTGTTGTTCCTTCTGTTGTGGCGTTGACATGCGTGTCAAGTGAGTAGCTAAGTAATCTCGTTGAAGATCTGCAGTAACTAGCACACTGAAGGGATCAAATGTAGATGTTCCCCGTCTCACTAGTTGTACAGCAACAAGATTGGGGTGACTGAAATTGCCAATGTGTGTGACGCAAATCATAAAATCAGCGTAGGTTACGACAGAAGACAGCACGCACTCATTATGCACAGTAGAAGGCAAATGCGACAACTGACTAGCATAGTAAATTCACCGTGCTTAAATAGCCATAAATTGGCAGCTCGCATGCCATTGGTTAATGGAAAACTTTGCTTGTTTCTGATTGGTGCCGCGTAAATTCAATTTAAATTTCATTTACATAATATATCGGCGAATTGTTCTTGAGCCGTTACATACATCACTGACATTGCGACTTCAAATGTTTTTTTTGCATTCTGTTTTCCAATGATTCTAAAAGAGTGTGAAATAGTGAATGTTTAAATAAATAATGGAAAAAATTGTGCATCAATTTTATTTGTTGGTTCTTAAAATCTAATTGAATACATGGCAAATGCTGAATAATGTGCAATAATAGCAAAGTAAGCATTGAAAGCGTTTGAATAAAAATCTTTAATGCATCATTAGAGGAACATTAGGCTTATTAAACGCAAATCGTACTACATGATTGAAGACGACCGTTCGTTTCAAATAAAGTAAAATATTCTTTTTTAACTGAGTAACAGTGCGTTAAAGTTTTATTAGTGATATGCCTATTTGAGTTATGAATGTAACTTTAAACTTCGTTAATTTAAGATGACGAGAATGAGCTAAACGCCGACAGCTACGTGCCAGCACCACTGCTGTAAATTGATACGTTCTGAGAGCAGTATTTCTATGATGTTCGACTGGTTGTATACAAAGGCATTTGATTTTGTCTGAAGCTCAAAATTGTATTATTATCACTCTCCCGTACAACCAGTGAATGTTTATTGAAACTCTGCACATTCAAGCTAGAAGGCTAATATTAATAATTTAAGAGGGCTTACGCTATGTCCAGTTGATAATCTAGATTTATACAGATGGAAATGTTGTTTATACAATTAGAAACCTGATTTACTTTCTATAATTGTTAAGAAATGAATTATTGCAAAAATCGTTTTCCTTTGAATGTTATATTATCATAGTAGTTGCTTTAGTCTATGACGAATTACCCCATTACTGCTGTCAGTTGTGACAATTCGATATAAACTATTCAGAAAGGGCACACTTACAGGATACATGTTATACTAGCAACCACATAAATTAATGAAAACATTCAATTTCGTTGATTTTATACTAATACATTTATTGATATCCTCAAAAATATTTGGCATTAACTTCGATATCGCTTCGCAATAATAGATTTCGTGAAATTGTTAACTTATAAACAAGTATGTATTAGGTGTTGCGAAACTAGTAACAAATTAATTCAGTTGTGACCAGAAGGATAAACCAAAGGCAGCATGAACGGAAAGTATAATTTCCTGCACATTCGTTTCGTGCTTACTGGCGACTCATCAGTAGGAGCCGGTATTACGCCCTTTAACCACTATATATTTGGTAGAAGAATGTGGAATAATAGGACGGTATTCCACATTCTTCTACCAAAATATAGTGGTTAAAGGGCGTAATAC
>JAQBSW010009687.1:0-27616 GCA_029291075.1 Eudiplozoon nipponicum
CATACGCGTCAAAATGTACTATAATTCAAGCAATATTCCTTCGTTCCATAAGTCAGAAGTCCACAATTGACAAATCATTCTAGTATCTAAATAGGAGACTACTAAATCATCCTAAACGGACTTTTGACACGGCCGTTTATGCCAAAATAAAAATTCTGAACAAACGTAAATCTGGTAAATTTGTAAAAGATATTTTCACTTCGTTTTTAGCGTTAAATAATATTTTTTACGCTGTTAAAGAATTTGCATATTTTTTTGTACATTTTTATGTGATTTGAATTGTTTAATTTACAAGAACCGATCGAGAACATTTTTAAACAAATCTGCTAATTTTTCATCATGTCAAGTTGAAAACAAAAGGAAATTATTAAATTTGGAGGTGTAAACAATTAGAAGGCATTATATAACATTTTTGCCTTTCTCAGAAAAAGGTTACCGCGATTGTGTTTACAAGTGCCAATATCCTTTCAATCGTTTACATGAAAATTCTTAAGCTTTTACAATTATAAAACTATGACAACATAAATTGATGTACAAAATGAAATTTTAACGTTCTCGTTTTTCTTTCTTTAACACTCAAACTTACCTTTCATTGAAATCTAGTTTTTTCAATAAAAAATATTTTAACGCATATTGGTATGCTTATGTTAACGTCTTTTACCAACACACACAAGAGATGGTTGCATTTTTCTATAAAAACTGTTAACTTTGTTCATTTAAACTTCTGATTTACATAGTTATCAAGTTGATGATGTCATAATTTCCACCTCGAAATTTCAGAATAACCTGGTGTACCGAAACTTCTATATTTCAGCCTTGTCTGGTTGAGCCCAACAAAAACTGAGGTCTTCTTCGTTGTAAAACGTTATCTAAAAATTTTTGATCAATTTTGTAAAATTCCGATTTTATGTGAATAACCCACATGATACAATATCAAAGGACGAATAGGAAACTGGGTACACGCTGAGCTTGCTATTTTGGCGTTAGAAATGGAATTCCCAATAGTGCATCTGAACACAATACACTACAAGTGCTGTCTAGAGCCAAAAGGTCAAACTTGTCGAGTATATACCGAAGAATTCAATAATAATTACCATGCACATGTCTATCAAAGGAGCAAGATACCATTTTCCCTCAATGTGGCAATAGATTTTTAACAAGCAAAAATATCCCTGATACTTACTTCAGATACCGATGAATTAAAAATTAGTAACTTATTTTTAAATTTCAGAACCACGAGAGATGCATTTTTAACAGATATTTTGGTATAACCGAAAAGATTATCAGAAAATGCTCAAGCGAATCTCAATCTGGCATTCAGATATTGCCTACTGTATATATTTTTTTAATGAAATTATACATGAGATGCGTTATTTTCAACTGATTGAATAATTGTAAAAGATTTCCACTCAACAGATAGCTAAGCTCCCATTTTGCAGCGAAGCAGCTGTAAAGTGGATATTTTGCTTATGAAAATCGTAGAGCTAAGCTAGCCTATTCCACCCAATTAACTGTCCATTCCGATAAATCATAATAAATTTTGTTTTAATTGATGCAGTCTCTACCTCAACTTGAATTTCGATATTACTGTTAGTAAAAGATCACAATTTGTTCAAACTGTACACGTTTTAAAATATTTCTACCAATACATGGAAGATTTTTAGCACATGTATCAATCCAAACCAATTTATTCTAGTGATATATATATATATATATATATATATATATATATATAATTATATTCATTTATATATTTATATAATTCAAGTATTATTTCAGGGTTTCGTTATTTAGACATTTGTAAGCACAACCTAAAAATGGCATACAAGCCAAATGCAACTCATCTAATAGACCGTTTTTTATTGATTAAATGCTCTGTTAAAACCATGATGTCAGAACCATGATCTTTTAGATGAATTGAATTTCATTTGTGTGCAACCTTTAAGTAAAATTTACCATATCAATTAATAGGTAATTAGTTTGTGATTAGTGTTGTAGCTTTGACACGAAGCTGTGAATGTAGAAAATGGCATAGATTATTATTCCGTTGTGATTAATTGAATTTGAAAAAATGATATATATTGGTAGTTGGATTTTCACCCGTTAAATAAGCTAAATGTTCATTCAATCTGCTAAGATTTTAATTGAGATTTAGTTCACAAATATGCCTTCGAAGCAAATTAGATTTGAGTTAGATCAAATAGAAATACTGCTGCTGATGACAAGTTTGCTATCGTAGTTTAAAAGATGTTTTTTGTTCAATTTTAATTTGTGCATAATTTTAATGCTAAAGTAATAAATATGTCACCCATCTTAATCGTTTTTATAACTTGCAAATTCATCTTTTTTCAATTTAATTAAGTCTGTAATTTCTAGGAAAATTTTGAATTTTTTTAGAAATTTAATCAAATGAAAGTAGATTTAAAAATTATTACGCATTTAAATTGAGGAGCCAGTACCTTCAAATATCAGACTTTACTGCAACCGACAGTGCAATGTGAAATTATCAATCCTAAATTTACTTAAAATATAAATCAAAATTTAGATACATCAAGATGGAAACTGGAATTTAAGGATCTACTCCCTAACTCGATTCTATTTCCTTGCATTTATAACGGCACCAAAATATAACAATTATACAAAGTAAGTAATAAGGTATATTCCAAAAGCAAAGAAAATGAAAACCCAAAACGAGGCGAGAGAAAAAATGATAAATTTATTGTATTGTAGTGCACCTTGCAAGATTCATACACATATGTTCGCTTCCTATATTGCCGACTAACTTCCTTACTTTTCATTAAGGTGGCACGCATAATATTGGTTGAGCAAGAAACAGCTGCAGCTCGAAAATGCAATGCGAAAACCCAATTAAATTTTCTACCACTGAAATCATCCAGCCGAAATCTTCAAAATAAAAGTAATCAGAGCGACTAAGCTCCATTCTTCGTCGATACATGTAAGAATTGTGTCCAGTACAACAAACGTGATGCCACTCTACAACTTCATTATCCGTGGAAAAATTCCACAATACACAAAATACATAGTCTTATCTAAGGCAAGGCCCTGATAAAAACAAAACTAACCTCTCGATTAAGAATAGATGAAAACGAGTATATCTCCAGCACAAAAATCGTCAATTTTACAGGAACGTTGCCAGTGGTAATCTTTAGGTTCATGCTAGACTAAATTAAAAAAGCGGTTGACCCTGACAGCTATTGCTGACGGTAGTCTTGTTGGTGTGCGACTGATTATACCCAATGGGACTGGTGTTTAATTGAAGCTATCAAACCTGATTAAAATAATTGTGATCACCACCTGCACAATCAATGATTTTATAACTGTATAACTATATGAAGTTGACCCTACACTGGCCTGAATGCACAAACTCATGGGTGATTGCACTGTTCAAATGTACAATATGTCTTAAACATTTATGTGATGAGCTTGCGCGCAATGCCGGCGCCTACCGATCGGCCTCCAGTAAGTTCGAGACGAGAGTGTTTACTTCAAGCTCACAAACTTTATTTAAAGAAATGTTATCACCACCCGCGCAATCAATGATTGTTTAGGGAGATTATACCTTCAGTTCACGCTGACTCTGACATACCCTTCTGTTCATATTTTAGCTACCTTGTTACTGGATACGCAACACCTAACACATAATTGATCAAAATTTAAAAAAATATTTCCGTTTCAAGACGTTGTTTTGACCCAATACAATTAAATAAGATATAATCTACATCTCCAAATATACCAAATGTTTTTCATAATGCATTTACACGTTATTTGATTAAGAACATCGTTTTCTTTACTGCAATTAATTCACGCTATGAATGCCTACTAAGGCATCACAGAAAACTGTAGTGACGATTGCATTTTCATTTGAAAAACGGTAGATCTAACAAAGTGACAATGGCGTCCAACCGTAATTTCGATTATGCTTTAAGCAATATTATAAAAGCAGGTTCTTTAGAAGAACTACTGAGAAAAGCCTCATATTTACCTCATCTGTTCTGTGACTAGCGAAGATCAGGTAACTTTGAATACACAAGTTCCGCATGGACAATTTTATTCTTTACACCACATACTGGCAAGACCCAAAATATAAAAATAGATATCTGAAAATAGACCATAGGGTCCTTTCCAGAAGAGAATATTCTATTCGGTCCGGTTAACCGCTAGAATCGTACAAGTTTTCGGCCATTTTAGTGTCACCCGGCTTAGCGAGGGTAGGCTGCGGCGTAATTAATTGACAGATATCACCTCAAAATCGCAAAGCTACAAATTATGCGGTTCCAACCACCTTCTAATGTTGCATATATTTCATGAATAGAAGGAAGTGTAAATCGCGATTTCCAAAGTGTCCGAACCAACGTAATCCACGTTCCACAGCAAGGCTTAATAGCGACTAGACAACAATGTGTCGCCAAATAGAAAAGGTTGGCTTGCAAATATCGCCTGTGATTAATGTCCTTTGGTTCTCTGCTATAAATTTATTAGCCCACGAGTCAATAAATTGATTACCAGAGACAAGTATGTGTCTGAGGATGGCTGGCTCTCTCTCTCTCTCTCAAGTTTACGCGACATGAACATGAACTATTAATATGTTGCTTGAAGACCTAGAACGTTGACTAGCCGAAATAAATGGATGATTCTAATGGTTTGAAAAAGTTGTCAAAGGCAGAAGCAACAAGACTAACACATCTTGATACCTTAAATGAAGCTGATCCGTTGGATGAACAGGAATTCTCAGTAGACAGGTACTTCGACTTGGCATTGTTCAACACGATCTTAGATTTCAAATAAAAGTTTGGCTCTTAGCCTTAGAACGTTCTGGACGGATACTTCTTGAGCACCAGTAATGACTTTCTGAAGCTAGAATTCTTGTTTTTTTCAACTGATACAGATTGTCACTCTTGTTTTTCAGTACGCCGGCCTCTACCGATCTCTAATCCGGAGATTCTGCAGTGGCCACAGCGAAGACTTTAACGACAGCATTTTTGAGCAAAGTGAGGTAAGGCTTGCGGTTTGCTGCACGATCTTTTCGAAAATAGTAGTGTAGGCAATGTTAAAGCAAATTCAATTTCCGCATAAATAAGCAGGATTACAGAACAATATTGGCCGGATGCCTCGCATTGTCGTTTTTCCTTCAAGCCAATGCTTAAAAATAACTAAAAATTGCCTGTCTATTGAGCGTTTTGCAACGGTTTTGTATATATTTATAAAGTGGTAGAACACTCGTTTTGTTCATTCTATATTCCCAATTTAAAATCAATGTTGGTAAGCTGAAATGTACGAATTTCACGTTCTATTGAAAAAGTTACGACTAAACCACTTTTGTAAGGTTTAGTTCGTACAGTCCGAGTCGTTTTTATGATATCTTCCTCTTTAAAGAAACCCAGTTTCTCATTCTATTAGTAAGATTTTATTATTGCAAATTTTTTAGCAACCAACTTTTCAAGCAGATCAATTATTTGATATCTTTTTTCACAAATTATGAATGCGCCATTAATATCTCCTTTGTATGCTCCCATTCTATTCTGAATATTTTCGTAATATAGGCAGTAAACATCATATAATAAAAGGCTCATGCAGACCTGATGCCTAAACTACCAATCTGTCTGTAAAGCTGACAATTAAAAGAAGATCGTACGCTAGAACATCACATGTGAAATATTCTTTTTGGCTGAACCGAATATATCTTGGATCAAGGTGTATTTACCATATCTCTATGCCAATTAGACAATATATTCTAATAGAATACAGTACAGATACTTTTTTTACAGTGACACTATTAGTTAACTAACCCACAAATGTACATTTTTTACTATTTTTGCACATTTCATCCAAAAGCTCTTGCGCCGACCACTAACGACTTCGATGGCTCGCGAGCAGGAACGTTAGCTATGGGCACTAGCTCTTAACATAATATCATCTACACAATCTAGTTACATAAACGTTAGATGCTTCAAATGTATTCCAGCTCGCTTATCAACGATTCCACCACAAAATAATCTGCAAGCAACAATTTGGCATTTATGGAACCATTCGCAACAAATGCTCGCGTATTTAACAATTATAAGACAAAAAAGCAATTGCTTTATAAATCAACAGAATATTGATGCTGATTTTACAACCCTATTTGATTTAAAAGATAACATAAAAGCAACCATATAAAGCTAGATAATATGGACTTACGCTGATCAAAAGTCCGGTTGCTATACTGACTGAAAACCCTATACCTTAATATAGAATTCGTCCATAAGTCTAAAACACTTATTTAATGTTTTGACTAAAAGACCTTATAAAAATTTCGATAGATAACAGGTGCAAGAGGAAAAATTATCCGTTAGAAACAAATATCGTGGCACAACTATGCTCATATAACGCATTTCCGCTCAGTTCTCCAAACCGGCGCCAATCAATCGATAAGAGAGAAATAGGTTAAATAGGGCAAGTTGTCAATAATAAAAATAAAGATACACCATATTGTTTACAACAGATCACTTTGGAACCACACTTGGTAAATATCATGGAATGCGACAAAATGCCTATACAGGAGACAACCACATTTCTATCCATGCGGCGGTTTAATGATGCTATGAAGATTGTAGCAACATGATAGAACTTCGTAACCGAAGATGAGTGCTTAGAGATCGAACTTTGAAACAACTGGCTGCTGTCTGCAGTGCTTCACATCCAAAAACAGTTCAACTCTTGAACTCAATGATAATTTTATTCGAAATGTGGCTTATTGTACTGACTGAATGGCATTAGTACTCTAATGCACACAATTACCAGTAAATACAATCGATTGTCTAGTTTGAAGTCGCCAATGAACGTCTTTTTCCACTTCTTCAGTTAAAGTTAGGCCGTTTTCCCTCTATTCAGACCAGATGCTTGACAGTATATGGCCGAAGTTATTGCGGACGCCTGGCTCAAGTGCCTGAGTAATGCCAGGGGCTCAATCTCGGAGATATCTCAAGCTTAATTAACATTTATACTCTAGACATGACCTGCAATCACCAATAACACTAGTAAATTTCAGTCTGCTGAAAAGCTTTTACGTCGAAATCAACAAATTTTGAAACGGCTACATTTTAAATATAACAATGCATGTGCATATATTACAAACAAAAAGTTCTGCAATCTTTCAAACATTAACATTAGTCAGATAAGACAGGAAAGCCAATATTGTTTCAAAAAATAAACTTTACTCATTCAGGTTTACAACTGATAAACACAGAATTATGTATATATATAGTAAAAGTAAAATGATTAACGCTCATACACCTAGGGAAAAGAATTTAAATAGATTTGATGTTAAAATAAAACAGTAGCAATAATAAAGTATCACAAGTAGTATTTAAAAAGGAAATTTTTGAATAAACAACATTTCAGCAAGTAGATTGGACTTTAAACAATGTGGTTGACTCGACGGTAATAATCCATAAGAGTTCTGCATATATATATATATATATATATATATATATATATATATATATATATATATATATATATATATATATATATATATATATATATGTATATCGTTGTAACCTGTTTTGAATAAAAGGTGATTGCGAGCCAGATTTTAAAATGTTTACAAGCATGGTACAAAAGATCACTAGTAGTAGCATTTATAAATATGGATCGATCGAATTGAAATCAAAGTCAAGTAATGCACACACATGGCTAACAAATTACAAATTCATACATACATGTTAATAAAACAAACATGGTTTTTGAAAAAAACAATTGCAACTAGCAGGCAACTAACATAGGAAAGTTGTCAACATAATTTAAAATTACAAACCCCAGAAACAAAGGGTGTAGTCAAATTGAATGTTAGAAATTTGTAGGCCGAAAATAGAGTGATTAAATACACAATTCAATAAATAAATAGAAGGAATGTAAATATGGAAACAAAAGCACTAAAATTTTGAACTAATCAACACATTAATGCGATTGAAAATTTAATCTACTAAAAAGACAAATAAAGTGAGCACTATATTTTGATAAATAAATCCGTTGACGAATAAATTAGAAAATGCGCAAGGTAATCAAATGCAAATGGCAACGAGCTGTTCAGTAATGTTCTGTTGACTTAGAAATCCTTAAACCCAAATAGTAAAATGCAAAGTTAGGCAATGAGATAAAGCTAAAATTAAAGTGCTTCATTAAGAAAATATTGATTAATAATAATCTCTGGAATGCTTTTGTTGTGCAAGTAACAAATCAAATAGCAAAACATATAAAGATGGAAAATACACACGCCTACTTAAAGTAGAAAGTTGTCAAAAATAACTAATTCATGTTCCAGCGAAAGACACATTTCCGGAGGCATAAGAAAAAAGAAAATGGAACGTAAAGTGAACGTAAATACTGTGTGCATGCTCGATGGTATGTATGTAGCTATGTATAGTGAGGTTTGAGAAAGTACGCTTCATTTAAATAAAATAAATTCAATGACAGTACTGACATTAAAATTAGCTGAGCAGCAAATGCAAACCCACTGACTAGGAGTAGAATAAGTGCCAAGCATGCCATAATAATTAGATTAGCCACATCCGTTTAGCAGCATCGACAACTTCTTCATTGACTATTGACACATTATTTGCGGTAACTGTGAAATAAAAAAACAGTAAACAAATGTCGTGAGTTGAACGAATAGTACTATAAGTGCTTTGTTGTTTATAACAAAACCAGCATAAGAACCATAAGCTTGAGTCTAGTGTAACCGCGGAAATGCTATCGGCAGTGGTGACAGACCGTTTAAGAATAAATTAATGGCGAAATTTGGTGTCATAAGAAATCAGCACTGTAAAACATATGATCGATGCAATTTTTAATGAGTAGACAATCACAACTTCACAAAAACAAGTTTTACTACGTTTCATTTCAGCAAGAGCTGACTGTTAGAGCTATCATAAAGTAGAATCACGAAATAATACAACTGTTATTAGGTTAAATGTAGTGCTAGTTACAATGGGAGAAATAAAGAAGAAATAGTACGTTTCTGTTAGTACATCGAATTAATAGCAATGTTCCCACTTCCAGAGCAATAATAAAAGTATGATATAAAAATATCAGTTTTTAAAATTGTTGAAGATAACTGAAAATTATCTAAAATTCTTCCTCAAAACTTTATATGTAAAAATACCAAATAAAAGACAATTACATATCTTTTTTGAAATTTTGTCACGAACAAATATAGCCCAATCTCGATGATGGTAATTTTTCTATGATGTTCGACGATTGGTTAAATACAACGGGATTGGAGTTTACTTCAAGTTCGCAAAATCAATTTTCAATTTTCAGACCTAATAAAAGACAGATTCTAAATATTCAGAAGTTCGTAAAATAATTTACAATTCCCAGACCTAATAAAAGACAGATTCTAAATATTCAGAAGTTCATTTGGCTTCGATAATGCATTACATCCACTTATTATATTATCTCTATCATATATTGCGATGCTTCATATTTGTCAACTGCAACACGACACCGGGAATTTTTTATACAGACTGCATAAAATTTTTATTTTATAGCAACATAAAAATCAACATTAGATATATGATCACATATTACAGAATTAAGCTATTTAACTCTAAGCTCTTCCTAAATCTTCATGAATTAAGTCGGTATCCAAAGAACACACGGGGAAATTGTGTCAGATTTTAATTTGAGATTATAAAATGCGAAAATATCTAACGTATTTTGATTGCATGCATTCCTCCTAATGAAGTTTGCTATTATCATGAATTCAGTTAGATATCGTGGGATTTTTACAATATCTATCATTATAAATAGTTATTTATATTGTCATTGAAGCTTCTTTGCATTGTGTGTTGTTTTGTTGCGCTTTCTATGTTACCATTTGTAATGAGCTCTAAGGATGACATACAACGCGAAGAACCTTCGATGAAAAAAGAAATATAAATTTAACAGCCAAAAGATTCTTTGTCCTTCAAATCAAAATTAAAATCCATGGTTATATTTTTTATATCTTAATATTCGTGAACAGTCAATAGAACTACAAAGGAAAATCAAGGACAATCCCACGTATCAAAATAAATCATTAGAATCCATTTTAATCGAAATCTAGTAACAAGAGTTCCTTCTTCTGAAGCCTCTGAGTTTAAATGAGCATGAATATGCATAGAAAATTTACGGAAACACGAAACAGCAAAAAATTGATTGACGAATTATCCATCTGAAGGGATCATCAGTCTCTTATCGCCAACTTCCATCAAAGGAAATCATATAAGTGAAACATATCCTTGATAAGGATGTTTTACATCCAAATTTAACAAAGGTTAGGCAATAGGACTTACACATTGTGTCAAAGCGTAATAGCAACCTCCCAATTCCTATATATCAGAGTGAGATAAAATATTAGAATAAGCCTCTTGAAATAAAATAGACTAACCATTAGTAGTTACAGGTACCCCTTTTGGTGGAGAAAAAACAGCATAAATATCCTCAAATAATGCGACACAGTAAGGATTGCGGTCTTCACTGTCAGATTAACCTTTAAACTGATGTTGCTTCGAAGCTCCCTACTGTTTCATTATTAGATTGTCAATTAACTTTCGTTTTCACCCAGTTTTCTATTTTTATACATCATCAATTAGGTCAGCCAGTTAATGAGAATCACTCGTCTGATTAAACGAAACAGTCTACAACTTTCCTAATGGATTACGTGGCTACCATTTTAGCATGGACTCTAAAATATTATCTGATAGAAGCGTGCTCACCATAATAAATTTCTGGCAACAGGAAGTCATTGTAACACGATAAAATTCGAAATATCTGCTGTCTACAGTATCTATTCTCAACTTGAGATAATCATGTATAATCTCACAGACAAGTTGTACCATACGGTAATATTTTTTTAAAATTCAATCATGATCTATGTGAATGTTGTCGCATTTTGAAAGCGAGCTAAATATCTATAATTTTTGGCATGATTAGTCAAACTATTTAATACGTTTCTCCTCAAGACATCTGCTAGAGCTGAAAGTTTTCCTGTTTAACACAAATTGTAGGACATTGCTTTTATAAAATCAGAAGTAAAACTATTGAAATTAGCTGCAAAATCAATATTAAGTTCAAACAGGGATTGAACTTCGGATAAATCCTAACAATTATTATCTTTCTTAAACTTCAATAATGAAAATTAAATGGCGAGAATATCTATTCCTAGACAACATAGCACAACTGATTTGGAAACCCGCTCACAACATGAGAAAAAAATAACAAAGAAATCAAAATATTTTCAGACTTTTGTGACGGCTGACAACATAGAAATAATCTGCAAATGGACGCACACGCAGTCCTAGAACAACCTGCGAATGCTATTACTGAAGACTATTCCTTCCATAATTCATAATTCAGATATTGGAAAAATAATTTGGCCCTGGAATCACTCATAAGGTTCTGTTTATAGTTATAATATACTCTATAATTTTGGAAGAGTTAAAACTTTCGTAAACTTTAATGGGAATCGATAGCTAGACACAAACTTCAATCGAAATAGGTTATACGACAGGGAATATTTAAATAACTTGTCTCTTGTTGTACCCAACAAGGTGTTTGCATCCATTGTCTTCAATTTGACTACGAATATATTACTTGAATAAATCATTGTCAGATTGGTAATGGGGTGTGTTTTCCGACGAAAAAGAGTGCCGAAACTGCAGCTGAAATATTCAAAATCAAACTGAAGACAATGTATGCGAAAACCTTGTTTTGTACAGCTAGGGCCAGGTAACTTACACAGACTTGTTCTAGATGACTCATAAAGAAGTCAACATATGCTTCTCGAATTTTGGCCATCTTTTGTATTCTTAGGTATATTAATTATACTCTCGATATTATCTCTTTGTGACAGAAAATCAATTAAAGAGCCATATTTACGAGAAATTATATAAATTATAGATCCGACCATTATATTCTATGTCTATTATTAAGGAAATCAAAAATCTTTTTCCGGTGGGCAAAATGGAAATTATTATTAACAGCCATTTAGCACACCCGTCCAATTGTCGTAATCATCATCAACCCGAAAGAATCAATAAAGCAGGACAAATTAAAACGTTTGATAAAACCAAATAATTTCGCCGATGATTGCCCATACCATTCGTTTAACATATGTAATATATGAACTCTTTTCGAACACTTCGATGTATCGAATGTTAACCATTTCGGATGCTTAACATAGTTACTGTGAAAAGACAATAATAAAAACACTAGCTACTTTGAATGAAGGAAAAATAATTTTAACAATAACGTCTGTCCGCTTGAATTTATTATACACTTCTCTTGCATCAATTATAGGATGACAAAAACTCTTTCTTGAACCTGAAAATGAAATCTTTTCTTTCAATATACTTTCTACGGAAAACGTAATCAATTACTATTGAGGATGCGATCTTGATATGTAAATATGACCCATTATGTACATAAATATGTCAGTATAAACTAAATATCTTATAGAATCGAAAAGGCAATTCATCCAGTAAACCAATTTCGTCCTTGCCAATGCAAATTCTGAACAGTATCTAATGGGTTCCCAATAAGGACGAAACTGATATACTGGATGAACAGCCTTTTCCTTTACAGGGGCAGCACCTTAATAAATGAAGATCGAAAAGTGATATAAAAATATTAAAATATTGTCTATTATGTAGCAACCGTCAGGCTATATAACTATATATATATATATATATATATATATATATATATATATACTCTATACTCTCTCTATATAATCTAATGAATTTTCGAAATAATGGAAATTACATGCCTGTTATATGATAAATTATAGCAGGTAATTATTAAATAGGATCAATTTAAATATATTTTATTACAGTATATACGAATTATTTAAACTTACCACGATTAATATCATGCATTAACACCGTTCTACGCAAGGCATTACACAATTTACAAACTTCTACCATTGCTAAGGAAAGACAATCATCTTAGTTTAACTCCCTACTTTACAAATAGAGCATCAACCGATAGACACTTTTAAAAATTATTCACACATGAAGGAAATCTGAAAGTTATTCTACATAATATGGTAATGTAAACATGTTTCATCTCAAACAATTTCCAAACTCCTTTGTTATCCAACTAAACGTTTCATTTCCTATTGTGGAAATGAAATTTCATTTTTAAGCTATACTTATACGAAGAATTATATATATATATATATATATATATATATATATATATATACCATATATATATGGGTATAAATATATATATATACCGTCGTAAAGACCATCCCCTCTTCAACGTGGTACGACGATGTCAACCATGTTTCGATGATCGATCGTACATGGGCTAACGGGGCTATGGCGCTGGTGTCACCAGGCCGTGGTGGATCTCCGACCGGCAATCGGATCTTTCATAAAATACCACATGAGCCCGACGACGGCACCATGACTCGGCGTGTGTTCCCCGCCACAAAAGGGGACAACAGCCACAGGATTACATGGACTCCTGGACAGTACCCCATACTTCGAATGGCGAATGAGCTCTCAACAGCCACCGGCAACCATGCAACTTACTGCTGCCTCGCAGACTGCGCTCTGATGTGCAAAGGCTAGAGGTGCGTCCTCGATCAAAAGCCGAGTGGTGAGGGGACACCACTTGTACCAAATTCCCAAGAAACTCCATGAAAATGTCACAATCTATGAATACCGTTCATGCTACGGCGTCCCCGGCAAGCGACGCGCCCTGTGCTCCCCAGAGGCTAGGGTGTCAAGTGAAAAGCTATCTGGTTTTATCAGCGCGAAAACACCTATTTATTTCGGGTGTTGGAATGTTCGAACATTGCTTGATATCGGCAGCCAAGCAATCACGGCCAAATCTTTATATGACTACCAGATTGAAGTTGCATGCCTGTCTGAAGTCCGACTGCCCGGCACGGGATCAACGAAGATAAAAGTACCGTCGGCAGAATCAACATACTTGATGCATCACAGCGGACCAGTTGACGGGTCCGGACAACACGGTGTAGCCATTTTACTTGGTCCTACAGGCGCAGAGCCATGCTGGCTTGGAATCCTGTATCACCGAGGATCGCAACGGTCCGACTGAGAGGAAACCTTTTAACATCACAGTCGTAGCCGTCTACGCACCAACCCTCGCAGCTGATTCAGATGTGAAAGATGAGTTCTACGACCAATTGCAAGAGACCATCAACGGAATTTCCAGAGGCGACATACTGTTTGTCGCTGGTGACTGGAACGCACGAACAGGACCTTCTGACTCATCCACCAGACACATACTGGGAAAGTTTGGTCTAGGTGAGCGCTGCGAGAACGGAGCACGACTTATCAGCTTTGCAGAAGTCAACCATATGTGCGTTACCAATACGCGTTTCAACACCCTCGGAAGCATTTGCTCACCTGGTATTCAAACGATGGTCACACAGCCAATCAGATCGACTACATTCTGGTACGGTCGCGTTGGATGTCTTCTGTCGAAGATTGCAGGTCATACCGAGGAGCTGAAACTGGCAACCGAGGAGGGTCCGACCACACTCTAGTACGTGCCAAATTGAGGCTTCATCTCAAGTCCCGACGGCGCCGTCAACCTACGAAACGCCTGAATGTTGCTGCCCTAACGGACCCATCCCGTTGTACAGCGCTATCTGCCTCAATCACTGCAAAGTTGACTGCCGCTGACGGTGGAACTCATGCCGTAGATAAAACCAATGTGGAGCATCAATGGAATAACTTGAAACTCTCTACTCAGCAAGCTGCGCTTGAAACGCTCGGAACCATCAAAAGTCACCATAAAGACTGGATCTCTGAACGCACGATGCGGGCGTCACAAAAAGCAAGAGATGCCCGGATGAATAACGCGCCTAATTATCGCCACCTGAGACGTGAAACCACGAGGTCTGCTCGGGCTGACCGTAAGCAGTACTGGGATGAAATGGCTTCCGCCATGGAATCGGCTGCAAACGTCGGTGATTTCGGGGGTCTCTTCCGTCTTATACGTAAAGCATCCGGTAAGCGCAATGCAGAGACAATTCTACGCAGCGCAACAGGAGACTTGATTTCTGATGTCAATGGCAAAATCGCAAGATGGGTTGAACATTTTCGCAGTTATTGAACCGACCATACAGTGGCCGCTCCCCACCGCAACCACCTGCAACATCTACACCCAGCTACGATGTGGACTGCTCTTCCCCAACTGAGGTTGAGATCGCTACGACCATCCAGCGCATGAAGAGCAAGAAATCCCCGGTGAAGATGGAATTCCTGCAGAGATCTACAAGGCCTGTATAGGCGCACTACTGCCATCAATCCATCGACTGTTCTCTTCTATCTGGGAACAAGAAGCATGCCCGTCAGACTTCGGAATGTCAATCCTGCTACCGTTTCCCAAAAAGGGTGATAGATCAAGGTGCGAAAACTACCGTGGTATCAGTCTTCTCAACACCGCATCCAAGCTGTTGGCGTCGATTCTATTGAACCGCTTCTGTAATGAGCGGCATGTCCGTACCCGTCCCAATCAGGGTGGATTCCGCCCAGGCAAAGGCTGTGTTGATCAGATCTTTACATTACGGCGAGTTTTGGAACATCGCAACGAATTTCAACAACCAACCGTCGCTTGTTTTATTGACTTCCGAGCTGCTTTTGACTCTGTTGATCGCGACTCCCTATGGAACATCATGCTGCTCGACGGTATGCCCATAAAACTCGTCAATCTGATCAAGGCCTACTATGCAGCCACCAAAGCCAGAGTACGTGTTTACGGAGAAGAATCGGATGAATTCAGTCTGCACACTGGGGTTCGACAAGGATGTCCCTTGTCACCCATATTGTTCAATTATGCGGTTGACTGGATTCTGAGCAACGCGCTAACTGGGTTCCGAGGCGTTCAAGTATCAAATAACCTATGGCTGACGGATGTTGATTACGCAGACGATGTTGTTCTCCTTGCTGACAGCTTTGGGAGCATGCAAGCCGTTTTGGATCAAGTGGCCCAGTTTTCATCAGCCGTTGGTCTGGAAATCAATGCCGACAAAACGAAAGCCTTCGCCATCGGTGTATCTTCATCTGATGAGCAGCTCACGGTGTACGACAGCCCAATCGAAACAGTCGACGATTTTACGTACCTTGGCTCAAAAATACTTCCAACTGGTCAAGCAAAGAATGAAGTCCGAACACGCATCGACCGTGCCAGACTTGCTTTCTTACAATTGAAGAACTCACTTTGGAGAAGAAGTGAAATCAGCCTCAAAACGAAAATCCGAGTCTACCAGGCTACTGTTCGCCCTGTGCTACTGTATGGCTGTGAGACTTGGCCATTACGTTCTGAGGACTCCAAAAAGCTCGAAGTATTCGACCATTGGTGCCTTAGGTACATCACAAAGACAAAATGGATGGACCGAGTGTCGAACGCATCTGTTCGTCACCAATGCGGTGACATCATGCAACTATCCGTCTGGATCCAACATCGTCGACTTCAATGGTTCGGGCACGTACTACGCAAACCCGAAGACGAACTGGTACGGCGGTGATGAACCCGGTCAATGTGCACTGGCCCGCCGCCGAGGCGGACACTGGACAGGCTGCACAATCAAATCGGACGTGGAACTCCAGGTTTACGCAATGTTTATGGTCCGCGTCACTGGGGCGTCATTGGCCCTCTTTATGTTCCGAAAGGTCGCCAACCGCCGGCATGGAGAGGTTTAATCCGGGATATCTGGAGCCGGCTTATCCTCTAAAGGAGCCGCCGCGTAGTGAAGTAAGGTGCACGCGTATGTATCATAAGGTATGTACGGAATATGAGTGATAACTACGCGCAATATTTGACCGCAACTCCGTAAACAAGTATATCGGAATTAACGGGTATTCCATATCCATATGAAGGAGTCTGCTGTGGCATGGTTACACCAGTAGGCATCCCGGGCACGTGTGACATAGGAGCAACACCAGGCTGTTGTGTGGTAGGGCCAGTGTTGCCCATTCCCATTGAACTATTGTAGGCAGCTGGCCCGGTATAGCTTACTGAGCCGCCAGCATTCACTGAATCAGCGCCGTACAAATCTGCATCATCCATGTCCTACATCAAGGTGAAGAAAATAATTTAAACTTTCGCAATTAATGTAAGTAAAGTTATACTTATTCGAAGTGATAATCTCAAGTATAAAAGTAAACATAATATCAACCTTACGTGTGAAATAACCTGGACATAAAATCATGCATTTCGGCAATAACAAACAGACCGATAAACGAAAATAACTTCTCGCAAGCCAAAACTAGTATCGGCAGATATTATTTTAACACAAATCAAATTCCAGAGTTCAGCATATCATGCAGATCCAGTGTTGAAGGTTTGATTTTAACAAACAATTTCCAAAAACAATGTGAAATATTTTCCGTTCAATCTACTATAAGCGTATCTAATGAAATCTGAGATAACGTTAGACCTAGCCTATTCAGCTTATTACTCAAAATCCTCTTTTATGGTAGTCATTAGCATCAACTACTTCACAATATGCACAAATGCTGCAATCGTTATTCTTTTCAAAACATTCTGCTTTATTTTAAAACTGATCTGGCAATGATTTGGAGAAATAAATCGAAAATTCGTGAGAAAAATAAAGGAATTTTGATATTAATCAAGACATGGCGAAACAGAGACGATTACAATTAATAACAAACACGAAAATTAATTCGAATAGGACAATACATTTACGATGGATTTGGTATTTGCGTATAGCTTCGTTGAACGAAGTACAATAATTATATATGATATAATTTGTTACTTTGACTAATCTTGCTGTAATTCAACAAGTAGGGTAATTTAAAAAAAACACAATTAACATGACCCAAAGAGATATAACCTAACCTTCACCAGGAAACCATACTATTTCACTTCCTATTAAGGGTCGAATTTAGGGTACATCGGGAGGTGCTATCTTGTTCTATGCAAGTAAGTTTCCCCGACAATGGTTTACGATATTAGAAGCTTTTATAAATTATACCGCTGTTGCCATATAGTTTACCAACAGCATATAATCAACGTTGAAAGTATGTATTAGGTGTTGTGAACCTAGTAGCAAATTAGCTCAGTTGTGACCAGAAGGATAAACCAAAGGCAGCATGAACGGAAAGTATAATCTCATGCACATTCGTTTCGTGCTTACTGGCGACTCATCAGTAGGAGCCGGTATTACGCCCTTTAACCACTATGTATTTGGGTAAGAAATGTGGGATAATAGGACGTACAATCTCCTAGATGAATGTGTAAACCTATAGTAAGTCTTGAAAATGCGACTTCCACGCTAACTCACTCTATATAATATATGTACCGAGTCTGTAAAGGATACTAACACTGTCAGTAACTGATACTAACATTATATTACCGAAAAGGTACATTGTGTTCATTGGCGATTTGGTTGCGGATGGTCAGAAGTCACCGTTTATCTTACGCATATGCTAACATAGATAACGGCGATGTGGTGTCTTTTTAAATTGTATATTGTTTAGAGATCTTGTTGGCTACGTTTCTGTGTAACTTTTAGGTGTGTGCAAACATACATGCATATGCATACGTTTGCATACATGCATAAGCCTATTTATGCATTCATAGACACATGCATACATATATATGCACAAAGTTGCATACATGCATAGACACATAAATGCATACACACATTCACGAATACATGCATACATATTTACATATACACATCCTTACATACATACACGCGCACATACAATATATTTGCACATACATCCATGGATGTGCACATTCATTCTCACATACATGCATGTATATATATATATATATGCATACATGAAAACATACATATACACATACATAAACTGATACAGATATACATACCTTAATGTATAGACTCATACATATATTCAGCACAACCAAATTCAGGATGCACTTTACTTAGGTCTTATTTAGGGACACTTTCATTCCAACATGTACAGAGAAATGTTTTCAATTTGACAGTCATGTCAAATGATGTTCATAACGTTAAATTAAGAATAGTCTTCATTTTGTTCACTTTAGTCATTTTTCTAGAGCAGCTATTTCCGCTTACTCTAATTCTTCAATCATACGTTAACTTATTTTGACTTTGTGCGGGCATGACAATATTGAATCTGTTGTTATTCTTGCGGAACAAAGAACTTATGAGTGGGAAATCGTTACTTATACTTTATGGATTATTCTATATGGAGATAATAAACTGCATAAACTTCTTCAATATACAATTTATCTTGGAAATAATCAATTGTCGTTCTGTGTCCTAGTAAGAAGATGGCGTGTTATAAACTTGTTATTTGGTGTCTTGCTTGATACAATACATACGCACATCCATGAATATAATACTACACAAATACATGAATACATACATAAATACACTCAATGATACGTACAAATGTACATGCATGCATAGTTAAATGCATAGAAGCATAAATTAAAGCATCCATACAATTGCTACGATTGGAAAATGCGATTTCGTCATAAACGACAATCAAATTATATATATATATATATATATATATATATATATATATATATATATATATTTTAAGAGCATATATATTTGAGACACAGACGTCCAGCTAATTTAAAAGGGATTTTCAGTTTCTGCAGGAGGATACAATCCTAGTTGATTCACTCCTGGATTAAACACTTCAAGAATTCCCACCGGCATGATATTTTACACGACTAAAAACGAATAACACAAATGAACAACAATTTATTAGCATCCAGACAAGATCGTGCACTCATTTAATCAGTGTCAATATGCATTATATATATATATATATATATATATATATATATATATTTATATATATATATGTTGATATATATATACGATCTTGTATATAATAATAATAAATTGTTGTTCATTTGTGTTATTCGTTTTTAGTCGTGTAAAATATCATGCCGGTGGGACCTTTGAATGTTTAATCCATGAGTGGAATCAACTTAGGATTGTGCTTCCCGTAGGACTGAGAAATCCCTTAAATTAGCTGGATGCCCAGTCTCAAATATATGCTCTTAAATAAACTATTTTTCTGACAATTCCAGACATCTTTTAAACAATTTGTCTGATAAATGCTTTTGTATTCCTTTGGCCAACTGCTTTTGCTACATTCAACATATATGCTACCACACATACATGAAAATTTACAGACTATAAAATATTTGGATTAAATCGATCCTTGGCATTCAATGATTCTCAGTTTGCAGAATGTGTTAACTATTTCACTAAGGAAACTGGCCGGTAGGTTAGTTATGAAAACATATTTGATTGCATTCTCATTAGTTAGATTTGAAAGTGGTCTGATGTTCATATCTAAGAACCGCTAAGAGAAGTCGTTGATCAGCTTGTTTCCTCAGCTAGCCTAGTTCTTCCGCAAATATATGTTCAGAGCAGCTCCTCCTGATCCAGATGTTTAGGTCATTCATTAGGTTTCTTTTGTGATGTTTTGGCATATTTATGTTTCGATGGAATATTCGCCAGTCAAAAAGGAAAATTGTTTCTTTTCTATAGCTCGAGAATGAATTTGATGCTTGGATTGCCTTTACTGGATTATTTAAAGTTTTTAGCTTTGTCAATATTTGATTATCTACATACCTTCTGGTAAACAATCAAAGGTCAATTATGCTTTTCAGGCCAGTTTGCTTAAGATGGTGCGTGTAAAAATAGATTGGCCACGAATCACACAATCTAGCAAAAATTTACTAACATTCAGGCAAGCTTAAACACGCCCTAGACTAGCCCTAACAGGCATTCAATCGAATTGACAAGAAACGAAAGTAAAACGGCTGCACAAATGGAATCACCATTATCATTAACAGTGACAGAATATGAGTGAAAAATACAGCAATCGGCACGCCCAGCGCTGCTACAAAAAATCAAAATAAAACTCAGGAACAATGCGGTACGAACGACAACATACGGCGAGAAAACTGTATAAACAATAATCCTTAAAGGAAACACCTGGTCGAAACTCAATGCATCAATAGAAGACCAACTAGATATGTAGCAATACTCGGTAATACCATGAGAATGATCCTACAAACGCTCTCAAAATCAATCTGCAATAACCAGTAAAACTAAAGATCAGACATCCACTCAATTAAATGAAAATCCAGAACCTAAATAAATGAAAGTATGTGATATCTGGTTGAGTATTCTCTAAATAATTATCCACAATAAGCATACAATTCGTTATTAAATGTATTTTCTTCCAAATAAAATGAATTTAGTATAGGATAAAAGTAAATTACATGGTCAGTAATTATGCTTTTCCAGATGAATAAATGAAAAGTTTTTTGATGTATTGTATATTTCTCATGCTTGAAGGTTTGATTTTAGTATTGGCGAGCTATCAAATATGTTCGCGTCACTTGAATGTTAAATATATATCTGAGCAGTCGTGTAGTGCCAGCCAGTTGTTTATAGCCTGTTCTTTTGGTCATCTGATTTAGTTGTTTGATCCCTTGTTGATAACGTTACATTTTGTGATCTTTGTACCAATGGAATTTATTTTTTCTGAATAAATTTAAAGAAAAGTAAAATTTAATATACTATCTTTTCACACACACAAACATACACACACACATATATATATATATACCTACGAGCAATTCATGCTGCATCGGCCGTCGCGCAGGATAAAAAGGGTCGTGCAGGGTAAACAAACGAAATAAAATTACTGCAAACTCCCTCATATCCTATTATCTCTTTATTTTTTAACTTTTTAATTTAACATTTATACTGTTATTGTTGCCACGAGTATGGTGGACGTAGATCATATCGCTGGGCCCAATACCGGACTGTCATATATCAAAAACAGTTCAGGCATGCTACAATTCATTAAACATAGGTAAGGCTTTGGCGTCAGCACGACTAATTTGTGAAAATTTAAACAAATTGTACAACAAAAAGCTATCGTGCGTAAGTTGAATAAGTTTTAAATATGTATAGGTTGCATGTCTGAATTCAGGATCCCACGAACATAACAGACATGGTCACACCATCTTCATCTACGCGTTATTGACTTCGAATAGCTGTTTCCTGGAAGTTTTATCCAGCCGGTAAATGAGGCGTCGGTATTGTCTTTAGCTCATGAGCTGAAGCTTGTGGGGCACACTTAAAGATGTCTACTAGAATCAATGCCAAAAAACGAAATCAACTATGTTTCACAGAATCTACATACGCTCCATTTAGATGCAGCTTGTACGATAGCAAGGTCGCGTTTTGCTGCAACCTAATTCTATACTAAGTAGAACAAAAAGTTTAGATATAGTCTACGCTAAAATTGAGTGCATGAATGACGCAGAATTTCACCTAGGTGACAGACAAATTTGAATCCCAATGCGCAAGGATAACGGTAAAGGATTATTCGACACCTGCAACAAAACATGAAGTATAGAACAGTTTGATACTGCTTGGTGCGGAGAACTGATGCACCTAGTAACAAATAGGTTCAAATATGACTAGCATGAACGGAAAGCATAATTCCATGTGCACATTCATTTAGTGCTTACTAACGACTCATCAGTAGTAGCCGGTATTACGTACTATGCCGACTACATGTTTGGATTAGGAATGCGAGACAATTAGACACTACAATCTTCTATACGAATGGGTAAAAACACATTAGTTGAGCTAACTTCGTATAAAGTCATCAACATTGTGACTTCAAGGCTAGTGCACTATATATAATATATATCGAGTCTGCAAAGGGTACCAGTACATGGTCCCAGTACAATAGATAGATAAAGCAAAATTCTGAGTATTATTTGAGGAGTTCCAGATAATCACGAAATCTGTCTACTGGATGTATTTCATTTGCTACATTCTACAATGATAAGTTGATATTGACAAATGCATATATAATGATATCTGTATTTATGTCAAATTGCAACCCTGATTTAAATAATTATTTCTTTTTTATATTTATTTTCTTAAAGTTTATATGGCAGTGAATCATCAGTTACTATTTATTTTTCAAAGTACGTGATGATATATATAAATATATATATATGCATGTGTGTGAATATCATTGTGTATGACCCAACTTCAACAAAAAGCAAAAACTATAAATCACATGGAATGAAATAATCGTCAACAAACATGCATAAAATGAAACGTCTTTTTATAAATCGCATATATATATATATATATATATATATATATATATATATATATATATATATATATATATATATATATATATATATATATATCTGCAGTTTGCCAATAAAAACTAAACATAACATCGGGTAGCAAAGGCTATGTTTTTTGCGGTACGAGTGCCGCGGTGTTTAAAATTGCACTCTGAAGCAAATATGGTCCAGTTCGCGTACCGACCAAGGAAAATTCTGGATATTACTTAAAAGGGTGTCCAATAATGATAGAATCGGTCCAATAGATGAAGATCTTTTGTTACCCGATGGAATGTTACGTCGAAAAAGACATTATACATAATTAAAATCCCGTCATTAGACTTTATATATAAATAAACACAAGCACACACAAAAACACACACACATATATATAATCCATACATGACAACCCTGTCATTTGTACATTTGTACACTAACTGGTTTTACATATTGTGACACAAAAGAGAAGTAAAAAATTGACCCTTTTATTAGTTTCATCACATTTTAGTTTTATAAATCTTTCTTCAGTAATAATATGTTCAATATGGTAATTTTAGGTACAAATTACGGTAAAAAGACTCAGAAATAAGCGTGAATAACCGAAATATGAATATAAAGCACGAAAAATTTAGTATAGTAATTGACAAAGCCAAAAAGCCTGTAGAAGACATACCGCCAGGTGAACCATCTCTGGAGATTCTTCCTCGTCATGACCGACTTTTGGTTTAAACTTTCCGCAACAGAAGTTGAAGCAGCAACAGCAACAGCAACAGAAATAGCATCCCGTGATTAGTCCGCAAAATATGAAAAGAGCCTACACATTTAACGAACACATATTAACGAATATAAAAATTATCTGCAATGAAAAAGTGAATATCGAAACATATTCAGTTCGATAGATACATTCACGTAAACAATTATAGCATACCAGAATGCACAATTAACTTAATTTGTAAAAAATAGTTAATGCGAAATTTAACAGCATACATGCATAGATAGGCGGTGACCTAAACTTCCCCGACAGCAAGTTTCAGAAATTTCTACACAAAAAACCAGGCCTCTAATCAAGACTCTGTTTTCAGCTACGCTTCTATAGATTTTTGTATATTCAAGTTTATTTTGCCTAGCGAGATTAAGACGCAGCGCAATACTAGATAATTCCATACAGACGATTATAGGCATCTGTCTAGCCGTACTGGTAGGTTTCCTGTTAAACATAAAATGATACAACGAATATAATTCGCCTTAACATTAAGACATTAATATTAATGCCACAATCGGCCACGCTGATGCCTGCGAAAACTTGCCGGAAAGAAATGTCCAATTTCAATTATTTTATTGAAATGTTTCGCTTATCGGAAAACAGTTATGGTTATTTATGGTTATTACACCGACAAATTGTTTTCGCTTTAATACCTGATGAATAGTAGCATATTTATAGAAAATTTGCCAAATTATCTTGTTGTTAAGACAGACTAGATAAAGCAAATTGAAAGACAAGATAATTGAACAAAATTAATAGGTTGACAAGCAAAACGGAGGTCGCTAGTTTAAAAATTTTTTATAATGATGACTCGAAATTTCCGCTTTCCAAATTCTTCAAAGATGTAGATTTTAAGCATTTTACGCCCCAAAAATAAAAGAAGACTTGATTCGTAAAACACTTAAAAATAAATATATATTCTACATATAATCCGATTTTATCCAATACACGTTAGAACTAAAAAGCGTTCGGTAACCAAGTATTGCAATAATCAGAATTTTACATCTAATATAATAAGTCATTTTCAGAATTAAGGAATAAATTCAAAAGAAAACCATCTCTTTAAAAAATAATTTGGAATATACACATGCCCGCCATAAATTGGCGTTAACGGTTTCTATAGCCTCATACACAGCTTGTATAAAAAAATAACTTTACTGTTATACGGCACTAATACACCAGTTAGTCAATTATCATGCTTTTTGTTAAAATGCAATAATTGAAACACCAGGATTACCACGGTTGAAATTGTGCATTAAGTGTTGCACAACTAGTAACAAATTAGTTCAATTATAACCAGAAGGATAAACTAGTCAGCATGAATGGAAAGCACATTCGTTTCGTAATTACTAGCGACTCATAAGTAGGAGCCGGTATTACGCCATATACCCACTATATATTTTTATAGGACATAATAACGGCTCCTACTGATGAGTCGTTAGTAAGCACGAAACGACTGTGCACATGAAATTATACATTTCGTTCATGCTGTCTTCGGTTTATTCTTCTGGTTATATTTGAACAATTTTTTTTATTTTGGCCCGTAGCCATAGAAATTCCGGCCTGACACCAGCGGGCGAAAGCTAGTCAACCCGGGATTTAGACATGAACCTTGCCGGGCCATAAAGGGACACAGCCATCATCCCGTTTTATGTGAAGCCTCGAGTTTGGTCTAACTGCACTGTAACTTTGTTAAATGTTTAGTGACGGAATGAGCGTAAGCGTTTCAGACGTGAAGGGCAAGTTTCGGCTGCTGAAGGAAACTTTGGCCACTTGCATCTGGGCAAATAGTGCTCATCAGCCTCGGTTGGTAGACTATCTAGGAGAAGGAAAACTCCGAATACAAACCATCACTAAGAATGGGCGACCTAGTGTTCTTTTACAGTCCACATATAACCATGACATGTATAACTTACAATATTTTTACTAGGTGCACAGCACGTAATACACAATTGCATATATATTAGGTCTCAGCAACAAACAGTACCAAACAAGGATGAACTTGTTCTATACTGAAGAATTAATAAAAGCCTGGATTTATGTAATTCACAAACCTGCGCTTCCCTACTAGATCCAGAACAAGCAAAGCAGAAGTCAAATGTTTTACATTTGCGCTATTTTAGCTTCGACACTAATAGGGCAGCATCAATAATCGCCCTCCTAGATTCAACTTGGGATTTGGCGTGTAATTCATCTAAGCATATACGTTGATAAGCCTTAAGCAGATCTCAAGAGCATTTATTATCCACTAAACCCCACATCAGCCACTAAAACCAATTATTAGTTCACAGTGCACACGATGTCGAAAATGAAGCTGCCTTCATACATAGCCGACAGTTGCTTTCTTCCAGCTTTCCCTTCAACTTAAACATGTTAAGATGGCCTGTAATAAAGGCCAGTAGGAAATACTACTGAAACAATAGAAGCCACATAGAACTACTAACATAAAAATTCAAATACCATTATTTTTATCACAATTTTTGTTAATATGACAGACTTGAAACACAAGTTATAGAGTATATACCATCATGAGATATTTTATAATTCCAAGCAAAGCTTAACATTTAGAAATCCAAAAGTTCACACAAAAAATTCGTTCTTTAATTGTCTTAAGCGAGAATGTTTTACTATCTTTGCATCTAATAGAATTTAGCAATAATCATAAATTTCTAATAAGCCGTATATTTTGGAAATTGAACCAACCAAAGAAACTGACAGGGACGTGTCTACCTCTGAGTCACGCTTTATTTGATTTCTTTCGTGTAGTTACATAAAAAACAGACTAAGAATGAAAATTTTCACTGAAATTTCCAATGAAATCTGGATACAGCGTCAAATAATTTTCACCAAACCCCCAAGAAGCATTTTTCCTAAATAACCACATCACGCGAAACCTTATTGCGAACAATGACAGATATGAACGAAGCGTGTATTAGAAAAAAATCAATTATTGCTAGATTCGCCATTACCTTGACTTTTTTGCTGCTCAGTACGAAGTAAGTGTGCACATTCTCCTCACCAAACTGCTCGGCAATTGAAAGACCGAGACTACCATATTTATCGTAGATACTGCGCTTCGTTGGATCCATCAAGACATGGTAGGCGTGGTTAACCTCTTTAAACTAATCAGACAAAAAAAGAATATAATTTAAAACAATTTTATGATACATTATGTAATCACGTCTTTCGTAACATCGCAATAACCGCCTACTAAACCGCAAGGAAGCCGTGTTGCCTTGCCTTAAAGCTGACTCGGCCCTAATGATGTCTTATAGAGGTTTATTCTGCTTCACTTCTGTTTGTTATCTACTAAAATATACTTATAGTAACAAGGTTCTTCCACTAATAGTGTAAGTGCCTAAATTATTATTTTTGTCGTAATTTTAAAAACTTATCGCTTTTTGTTATTCTTCTTATGGTTATATGGCAGTGAAACATTAGCTACTGATGTCGCCTTGCCCGAATGCTAACTTGGCCATAATGGTGTTGTGGAGAGGTTTGGTTTGCCTCGATTCTGTGAGTTATCCTGATAAATTTACTCATAGTAGCAAGGTATTCCTTCTCTCTCTACCCCTCTCTCTCGTAAATCTCAATAATAATTTGTCTAAATTCACTTATATACTTTTTTCACTCCTTATGGTTATATGGCAGTGAAACATTAGTCACTTG
>JAQBSW010009688.1:0-27611 GCA_029291075.1 Eudiplozoon nipponicum
TGGATATAAATTTATGCTAAAGTTCACCCAAATTGAGAATTACAACAATTTCCGAACACCTGTTACTCCAGTTAAACCATACACTCTGGCCTTCATCGATATCAGTTATCACATTTCGCGGTAAGCATGACATCATTCAATTCAATATATTACAGTTAAATACTGTTTGTTGCGAAGAACTAATATATATGCAAGTATGTATTAGGTGTTGCGAACCTAGTAACAAATTAGTTCAGTTGTGACCAGAAGGATAAACCAAAGGCAGCATGAACGGAAAGTATAATCTCATGCACATTCGTTTCGTGCTTACTGGCGACTCATCAGTAGGAGCCGGTATTACGCCCTTTAACCACTATATATTTGGTAGAAGAATGTGGAATAATAGGACGGTACAATCTCCTAGACGAATGTGTAAACCTGTAATAGTGAAGCTAACATAATCTGAAGTCAACGACAATACGACTTCAATGCTAACTCACACTATATAATATATATACCGAGTCTGTAAAGGATACTAACACTATGGCCATTGTGTTAGTAACTGATACCTTTTTTGAAATCGATGAGTACCGGATACTAACACTATGGTTTCCGAGTCGGTACATGATACCAACCTGATGGATATAAATTTATGCTAAAGTTCACCCAAATTGAGAATTACAACAATTTCCGAACACCTGTTACTCCAGTTAAACCATACACTCTGGCCTTCATCGATATCAGTTATCACATTTCGCGGTAAGCATGACATCATTCAATTCAATATATTACAGTTAAATACTGTTTGTTGCGAAGAACTAATATATATGCAAGTATGTATTAGGTTTTGCGAACCTAGTAACAAATTAGTTCAGTTGTGACCAGAAGGATAAACCAAAGGCAGCATGAACGGAAAGTATAATCTCATGCACATTCGTTTCGTGCTTACTGGCGACTCATCAGTAGGAGCCGGTATTACGCCCTTTAACCACTATATATTTGGTAGAAGAATGTGGAATAATAGGACGGTACAATCTCCTAGACGAATGTGTAAACCTGTAATAGTGAAGCTAACATAATCTGAAGTCAACGACAATACGACTTCAATGCTAACTCACACTATATAATATATATACCGAGTCTGTAAAGGATACTAACACTATGGCTATTGTGTTAGTAACTGATACCTTTTTTGAAATCGATGAGTACCGGATACTAACACTATGGTTTCCGAGTCGGTACATGATACCAACCTGATGGATATAAATTTATGCTAAAGTTCACCCAAATTGAGAATTACAACAATTTCCGAACACCTGTTACTCCAGTTAAACCATACACTCTGGCCTTCATCGATATCAGTTATCACATTTCGCGGTAAGCATGACATCATTCAATTCAATATATTACAGTTAAATACTGTTTGTTGCGAAGAACTAATATATATGCAAGTATGTATTAGGTTTTAAAGGGTTAAAGGGAGTAATACCGGCTCCTACTGATGAGTCGCCAGTAAGCACGAAACGAATGTGCATGAGATTATACTTTCCGTTCATGCTGCCTTTGGTTTATCCTTCTGGTCACAACTGAACTAATTTGTTACTAGGTTCGCAAAACCTAATACATACTTGCATATATATTAGTTCTTCGCAACAAACAGTATTTAACTGTAATATATTGAATTGAATGATGTCATGCTTACCGCGAAATGTGATAACTGATATCGATGAAGGCCAGAGTGTATGGTTTAACTGGAGTAACAGGTGTTCGGAAATTGTTGTAATTCTCAATTTGGGTGAACTTTAGCATAAATTTATATCCATCAGGTTGGTATCATGTACCGACTCGGAAACCATAGTGTTAGTATCCGGTACTCATCGATTTCAAAAAAGGTATCAGTTACTAACACAATAGCCATAGTGTTAGTATCCTTTACAGACTCGGTATATATATTATATAGTGTGAGTTAGCATTGAAGTCGTATTGTCGTTGACTTCAGATTATGTTAGCTTCACTATTACAGGTTTACACATTCGTCTAGGAGATGTATACATGTATCATCTTGAAAAAAACGAGCCTAAAATGAATAATTGACCAGTGCGCACTCTACAGAAGATATTTAGATGATATATTGTTGTTCATCTCAGAAGCAGCAGACTCTTCCGAAATCCTCAAACAAGCAAATGGAGCCGATCCAGACATCAAAGTCATTCTCGAGATAGAGAAAGACTATAGTTTTCTCTTCCTTGACATCAATCTCACTCGAGAAGAAAATGGGGATTTGACACTGGCCATAAATAGAAAATCCACTTTCACCAGCCAATACATTCACTACAACAGCAGTGTGTCAAAATCCTACAAAAGTAACTTAGTAAACAACCTAGCAAACAGAATTAGGAAGATCTGCTCTGAAAACAAGATCGTAGAAGAACTGGGCTACCTCAGGAAAATTTTGCTAATGAACAACTACCCAGAGCGATTCATTGATGTCAACATCAGAACACAGCAGATCCGCACTAGAGAGGATACTGTCAAGCAGGTTTTCCTAAACATACCATTTAGAGGCGACATACCAACCTCAACAATTGCACGGCGGCTGAATAGAATAACTAAGGAGAATTTTCCCAGTGAAAAAGTTAATATCACATTTAATACACAGAGAATCATGAGGTTGGATGCCAAAGATCAATTGCCAATTCTCTCCAAATCATTCATAGTCTACAAATTCGTATGTATGTGCGGTAGCACATATATCGGACGTACGAAGAAGCAATTGATGAACAGAATCCAGCAACATTTACCACAGAAATTAATTAACAAAGGCTTGGCACCGTCAGGAAAATCAGCTATTTCCGATCATATATTGGAAACGGGGCACCCAGTCAATTCGACCAATTTCTCAATTCTACATCAAGCAAAATCAGAAAAATTATTATTTATTTATGAAGCCCTTTATATAAAACAACAAGCACCTGGACTAAATATTCAAAAGTTTCATCAACATGATATTCTAATCGACTGGCCACGAATAACAAAATTCAACAACAATTTACTAGTATCCAGGCTAGACCGAACAGGCCCTCGACTAGAATCAACAAACATTCAATCGGATTGGCAACAAACTGAAGAGGAAAAAACAGATGCACATACGGTGACAGAAATTTCCAAACAATATGAGCGTCCAACACTGCAATCCGCACTTGCGCTGTTACCAAGTGAAGAACAAAAATTTGCGCAAAAAGGTGAAACGAAAGACTACACTCGGAAAAACAGCACTCGTACACGTAACAGCGAACAATTCTAACAGATTTTTAAAAGATGAATCTCGTTGTGCAGCGCTGTCCTTCTTGTTGTGGATTTGACCGCATTTTTCTTGTGCGGGACAATTGATAGCACTTCTAGGTCGGTAAAATCTTGAATTTTCATCATTTGCAGGTGATTTAATGTTTGGCCTCAATTGATGGGTTTTCACTTGTCCATTCTTTTTTAAGCCTTCCATTAGCTGATTGTCTGAATATGACGTAGGGTCAAGATTTTCCAAAAAAAGAAGGGACAAGTGAGAACCCATCAATTGAGGCCAAAAATTACATCACCTGAAAATAATGAAAATTCAAGGTTTTACCGACCTAAGAGTGCTATCAATTGTCCCGCACAAGAAAAATGCGGTCAAATCCACAATTCTAACAGATGGTTAATTCTCAAGCCTTAAATACAATAATTACGAGTTCCCAGACATCACTTTCCAATACAGTGAGAATGACCTTTACATGCAAACAGGCACACACAGACACAAACGCATACACACATACCAATCAGTCAAAACAAGAAATAGATAACCGAGTCAGATTTGTTGCCTGCCGCATATTCAAATGAAAACCCAGAGTGTATATAAATGAAAGATTGGAGAGCGAAGTTTAGTATTCTCGAAATAAATGGCCATTATCCAATTTGTTATTAATGTGTTTTTTCTTCCTAATTAAAAATATACTTTGTAATATTCGAAGGCAATGGACGAAATAAAGAATATATATATATATAATAATATATATATATATATATATATATATATATATAAGTCGGCAATGATGAACAAAAAGATTAAGCTCATAGTGTAAAATTTAATGGATATTTTTCGGTAGTTTTTTATGTAAAAAAATTAGACTAAGAAATTTCTTCGAAGCAAGAAACAACTGTAATACAGTAATAAGTAAAGGCTTCCGGTATATTTTGAACCATCTTTGTAAAATCCTATTTTCGAAGAGGTAAAATTTTGTGGAGTCAGATTTGTTACCTGCCAGCATATTCAAATGAAAACCCAGAGTGTATATAAATGAAAGATTGAGAGCGAAGTTTAGTATTCTTGAAATAAACGGTCATTATGCAATTTGTTATTAATGTGTTTTTTATTCCTAATTAAAATATACTGTGTAATATTCGAAGGCAATGGACAAAATAGAATATATATATATATATATATATATATATATATATATATATATATATAAGTCGGCAATGATGAACAAAAAAGATTAAGCTCATAGTGTAAAATTTAATGGATATTTTTCGGTAGTTTTTTTATGTAAAAAAAATTAGACTAAGAAATTTCCTTCGAAGCAAGAAACAACTGTAATACAGTAATAAGTAAAGGCTTCCGGTATATTTTGAACCATCTTTTGTAAAAATCCTATTTTCGAAGAGGTAAAATTTTGTGGACTTTTCGAATCGTAAAAAATGAACTGAGTATTTCAAAGATTGTTTCTAAAAGTTAAAACTCTCCAAAGCAAAAAGAAAGAAATCATTTTTGTTGGACCAATTCATACGTTAAAATAATGTGGCTATATAAATTTCATTTAAATACATTCCGGGTTTTCATTTGATTATGTGGGTGACAAATAGTCTGTCTCGTTTTAACTTCTTTTTCTTGTTTGAGCTGATTAGTAAGTGTATGTTCGTATGTCTGTGTGTGTGTGTATTAAAAGTGGTGTCTGAGATCTGGTCATTCTTGTATTGATGGATTGCGAGTTAGCCAAGTGCTTGCATTGTTGATTGTTACGCGTACAAAGGTTTTTTTTCGAATGTAATCTTTCGTTTAATCTTGTTCCTCAATTTTGTTCTGATAACTTGGTAACAGAGCCGGATGTGCGGATTTCAGCATTGAATGCTCACATTGTTTTAAAATTTCTGTCGCTGTTGACAGAAGTAGTGAAATCGTATGTTCTCATGCTTTTTCTTCTTCTGTTTGTGGCCAATCCGCTCGAATTTTTGTTGAGTCCGGATTAGTGGGTGTTCGAACTCGCCTGGATACTAGTAAAATTGTTGTTGGCTTTTGTGATTCGTGGCCAGTCGATTAAAATACCATGTTGATAGAACTTTTGAATTTTAAGCCGGGCGCCTGTTTTTATATAAAGAGCTTCAGATATATATATATATATATATATATATATATATATATAAATTTTTCCAGATGTAGCTTTATGTAGAATTGAGAAATTGTCCACATTAGCTGGGTGGCCCTTTTACAGTATATTATCGAAGGTAGTTGAATTTCCTTACGGTGCCAAACATTTCTTAATCAACTTCTGCGGTGAATATTGCTAGATTCTGTTAATAAATTTCTTCTTCGTACGTCCAATATATATGCTGACGCGATACATGAGAATTTGGAGACAATGAATGATTTCGAAAGAAATGGCAATTGATCTTCAACATCCAACCTCATGATTCTCTGGGTGCTGAATTTGATCTAAACCTTTACACTACAAAAACTCTCCTTATCGATGTTATTTAACCGCCGTGCAAATATTGAGGGCGGTAGGTCGCCTATAAAAGGTAATTTTAAGAAAACCTGGTTGACGGTAACCACTTTAGTAGGAATCTGAAGTGGCCCAATGTTCACATCAAAGAACTGCTCTGGGTAGTTGATTATTAGCAAACTTTTTCCCAAGAAGCCCATTTTTTCCTAAATGTTGTATTTAGAGCAGATCTTCCTGATTATATTGGCTAGGTTGTTAACTAGGTTTATTTTGTGAGATTTTGACACACTGTTTCTGTAGTGGTTAATGGCCATTTCTTTCGAGACTTCTAAAAAACACTTCTCTTATTTATATACATCTAAGATTTTCATTTGATTATGCGGGTGGCAAAAAATCTGACACGGTTTAACTTCTGTTTCTTGCTTGAGCTTATTATTAAGTGTATTTTCGTATGTCTCTCGCTGTCTGTTTATGTGTCTTTTTCTTTTTATTGCAAAATGATGTCTGATATCTCGTCATTCTTGTATTGATGTATGGAGATTTAATCAAACGTTCACATGGTTCGCTGTTACGAGTACGAATATTTTTTCTCCAATTGTCTTCAAAAAAAAAAAATATATATATATATATATATATATATATATATATATATATATATATATATATATATATATATATATATATAAAGATGAGAGAGAGAAAGTATTTGGCTTTATGTTTGTATGAGTTCTGTTTTCAGTGTACTCGAATGAGCGTTTACAACATTTACACATTACGTCAATTAGCGCAGGAAAAATAATTCAAACATATAACCATTGGAGATTAACCAGTAATAAGTACATAAATAACATAGTTTTAACAAAAATTTTCACTTGCTTAATTAATTTCTTTATTCGATGCAATGTGCTGTCGGCTAACAAAAGCAATCGATAATGAATATCAAATATATTCCGGGTATCGAGTATAACATGCAATTCGCGTATAACTGTAAGTAAAATAGAATGACTATGACCGGAGCAATTTTATACATTGCTGAGCACATGCAGTACAAAAGAGAACTACCGCAGAATTAATAGGCATATATGTTATCTGTCACTTTTTTTTATATATTAATATATGTAAATCTATATTCTAGAGCATAGATATAGATATAGAAAAACATCAACGTTTCTTGAAGGTGACTGGTTAATTTGTGTCTGATCAACAATGACCTAGACGAGCTAAACATCACTCATCTGGCCAGACGAGTGAACGTAGAAAACAAGCATTGGACATTCATAACATTATCTTGCAAGCTTGTAACAGTACACATATGTGCATATATATATATATATATATATATATATATATATATATATATATATATATATATATATATGTGTGTGTGTGTGTGTGTGATGTGTGTGTGTATGCGCCTCTGTACGTGTTTGTAAAATGTTAATGAAGGTCTTATATTTGGACTTATTTATATTAACTCGGAATAGAAATTATAAAAGGACAGAAAGAGATTAGTTTTAACGAGATTACCGCATGGGCTAGAATGTGTGCTTGAAATTGTGATTCATAATATCACAGGCCTGATGCTGATACTAGAAAAGAAGAATCCAATCGTTCGCACCAAAATCTACGATAACGAATGTACCCCAAGTACAAATGAAGCAGAAGTCGTTACGCTCCAAAATGCGAGAGAGACAATGGTTTCTGGCTCTATCATACCAAGTACGCGTCATTTACACTTGCCGAGCAAACATGGCCATGGCGTAAGCGTTAAAGCCTACAAAAACAAAAGTCTGTGTGCTCCATTTACAAATAGTCAGAAGACTTCGTGCTCCAAGATTTGAGGAAGACTACGTATGCTTTATATAGCCATGTCTTAATAACATGGCTATGGTGCAGGTGCATGCGTCGTGGAAATTGTACTGTCCTATTATTCCACATTCCTCACCCAAATTTATTGTGATTAAACGGCGTAATACCGGCTCCTACTAACGAGGCGCCAGTAAGTACGAAACGAATGTGCATGAGATTATACTTTCCGTTCATGCTGTCTTTGGTTTATCCTTCTGGTCACAACTAAACTAATTTGTTACTAGGTTCGCAACACCTAATACATACTTGCATATATATTAGTTCTCCGCAACAAACAGTATTTAAATGATTCAGAAGACTGGTTTGATTCTTAATGAGAACTCTTTAAGTACTTTCTAGAATTTGCCGTAGACAGAGCTCGAAAATGAACACGTCTGCTTTGGATTTCGTGACTAATCACTGAGCCACCATATATATGTACATAAAAAAAAAAATATATATATATATATATATATATATATATATATATATATATATATATAAGAACAAAACAACGTACTCCATGGAATAACATTTATTAATAAATCTTATTTCTACCAGTATCTACAGCCATTGAAGGAGTTTCCGTGTTTCGCACCTGGATTAATTGAAATTACCTGATCTGCGTTTTGACTAACGCAGCTTTCATTGTTCCAGTAATTTTCTTTTAGCAAGATATTTCGGCCCATCTTACCGTAGGCCTTCATCAGTTGCATCTCACGAAACAAATGAAGCAAGTGTTTTATTTCCTCTAGTCATAATATTTATATACCTCAGACTGACCTTTCATTAGATATTCGCGTGTCACATATTTGTGTGTGTGTACATTTTCATAACCGTTGTTTTCATCTAACTAATTTCGACCAGAGTGGCTGAATAATAATTTATCAATTGCATGCAATAACTATTCGTTTTTAACACACTCAGTGTAAATGACGTAACTGAGATGGGGGAGACCCATAATTCAGAAACACTCGTCATAAAAACATGCCATGAGTGATTAAACCAGAAGTCCGAAAGACTATTGCACATATGCAAGTATGTATTAGGTTTTGCGAGCCTAGTAACAAATTAGTTCAGTTGTGACCAGAAGGATAAACCAAAGGCAGCATGAACGGAAAGTATAATCTCATGCACATTCGTTTCGTGCTTACTGGCGACTCATCAGTAGGAGCCGCTATTACGCCCTTTAACCACTATATATTTGGTAGAAGAATGTGGAATAATAGGACGGTACAATACTCCTAGACGAATGTGTAAACCTGTAATAGTGAAGCTAACATAATCTGAAGTCAACGACAATACGACTTCAATGCTAACTCACACTATATAATATATATACCGAGTCTGTAAAGGATACTAACACTATGGCCATTGTGTTAGTAACTGATACCTTTTTTGAAATCGATGAGTACCGGATACTAACACTATGGTTTCCGAGTCGGTACATGATACCAACCTGATGGATATAAATTTATGCTAAAGTTCAACAAAATTGAGAATTACAACAATTTCCGAACACCTGTTACTCCAGTTAAACCATACACTATTGCACATGTTAAATTACAATTCAAACCACTAGGTTGTACTCAAGATAGAGAAGTTAATAACAGTTATTGGCGCACGCCACGCATGTCCATGTGTATGTGTATGCATAACTAAAAAACTTGGTTAAATTATTTTATTTTGATACACATGTACGTACATCTAAATGAAACTGCAGTCAATAGACATTAATTTACCCTTTGCACGCGTCAGACAAATTATTACTTATAACTATTGTATTATTATAATATTTCCAATGGGTAGGGTGGGGGTGTAAAACAGAAAATTAAGGTTGAAATCACTATTTGTTTTAAAATCAAATGAACAGGTTAGAGATGAAATTTTGAAGACTATATTCATAATAATTGTTTATTCATTTGTTGAATAAAAGCCCACTAATTAGTCAATCTTAATCTGATGTTCTTAATCTTTTACTGGAGCTAGCTTCAGTTACCAATTCATGCAATCGCCTTTTTCTTCCACTAGCTAGTGCAGTATTCCAAATCGGACCTAAGGATTTTTCAACAGCTGTTTCATTCATAATATTATCTCTAGATTTAATTTCTATAGATTCCCTAATCAATCTCGTCATCCTATTACGACTACATATTGCTATGCGTTTGCATTCCTCCCAGTCGATAGTATGCCCAGTCTCCACTACATGACGAGCAAGATCAGATTTAGCAATATGTCCATATTTACACGCAGTTTTATGTTCACCTCTTCTTACTTTGATTGGACGCATGGTTTCACCAACATACTTGAGACTGCAATCATTGCATGGGATCTCATACACTCCTGAAGTGTCTAAGGGTTCAATCTTTTCTTTTTGGTTAGGGAGTATAGTGCCTAGTGTAAGGGGCTGTTTTAAAACGGTCCTTATATTGTATTTTAAAGCTATTGATTTCACTTTCCTACTTAATATAGAGTCCGGTAATACCATGACCTTCCGCTCTTCCTTATCCTTATCCGCTTTTGTGTATCTCAAACTAGGATTAAATTTCTTCACCATGTCCCTCATTGTTGTATCTATTAAATGAGGAGGGTAACCATTAGTCTTAAATATATCGCGTAGTCTGTCTAATTCTAACTTCCTATGCTTTATATCTGTTAACTTGAGACTTCTTAATGTTAATGACTTTAAGATCCCGACTTTCATACGAAACGGGTGATTGGACTTGAAATTAAGAAGGATTCCTGAATAAGTATCCTTCCTATAAATATCTCTTCCCAATTTCAGACCATTTCTAATTAATTTGACATCTAAAAATGGTAATTCACCCGACGATTCCCTTTCTAAGGTAAATTGTAGTTCGCTCATTCGATTAGCTAAATTTAAGAAATTTACCAATTTATTGTCACCATGGTTCCAGATCAGTAATATATCATCCAAGAAACGTAGGTACAGTTTTGGTTTCAATGGAGTCTTATCCAACAGATTATTTTCCAAATAATGCATAAAGATATTGGCTATTGGGACCGATAAAGGTTGTCCCATTGGAACGCCTCTAATTTGTTTATAAAATTCCTTACGAAATTTAAAATAAGTGGAGGACATACAAATACACATCATCTCCATGACGTGTCCTAACGTCATTTTGCTTCCTTCTAATATTAGTGGGTGATCAACTAGGAAACGTTTAAAACAATCCAGAGCCTCAGGTACCGGTATATTTGTGTACATAGATACTACATCTAAGCTTATTAATCTATCCTTTTCATCTAGTACATATTTATCAATAATTTCAACCAAATGATATGAGTTAAGCAAGGTATGTTCTAAGAAATAGGAATATTTTCTTATTCTATGGCACAAAAACTTTGAAATTTTATATGTTGGGGAGTGTTGTACATTCACTATAATTCTTAAAGGATTACCCGGCTTATGCACTTTAACTAAACCATAAACTCTGGGTGCAACCGTATCTCTTTGAATGAGAGTGTTACCATGCGTCGAATCCAATTCTTCATTAGCAATCATTTTATTGATTAATAATTTTACTTGCCCTTGTAACTTATCAGTAGGGTCTTTTGTTATTTTATTGTATACTTCAGCATTACTTAACTGTTCTATCATTTTATTGTTATAATCAGATTGATTCATCAGAACTGTAGCTCCTCCTTTATCCGCCTTAAGACATATAACATTATTTGATACTAAATCTTTTCTGAGACGTTTAATTTCATAATTAGGCTTAACTTTATCCTCTTTGTGTGTTAAAACCAATGAGGCAACGTCTAATTCAAATTTCACCTTATCATTATCCGAAAGAAGCTTTGCCGTTTTGACAGCCTCAGTAATTAATTCGTTTCTAACCGATCTTTCATTAGGAATAGCCATGTTTAAACCACGGTTAAGTAGTTCAACTTGATCCTTCTTAAGATTTAATGTTGATAGATTTACTATTCTATTAGTTCCGATTAAATTATCATTTTCTTGGGGTCTATAAATTCCCAAGTCAGCTAATTTTTTATTATGTCTAATTCTTACTTTTTAATTTCTCTATTACGGGCTTTATCACTGAAATCCTCAATGCATTTAAAATCACCTCTTTAATAGTTTTTGAGGGAGATGCTGATTTATTCTAGTTTTGAGCCTCTTTTTTGATCTTCCGATGTACTGAGCGTTGCAGGTACATTGAAAGCAAAGGCCAGCATAACGAAGAGGAGATTGGTTACAACACATGTACAGTGGGATTGGATGAACGAATATATTAACGAATCCAGAACAATGGCTGTAGATACTGGTAGAAATAAGATTTATTAATAAATGTTATTCCATGGAGCACGTTGAATTGTTTTGTTCTTACATTTTAAAAATGGTGAAATTAGAAACAAAAAATATATATATATATATATATATATATATATATATATATATATATATATATATATATGTATATATAGTACGTGACAAACCTACAAAGAAAAACCTCAGCAATTGACCAATTTTTACCGAAATGGAGAATAAAAACAATTCTGAACACTTTCTGCCGTAAAAAGCTGTATACACTGGTCTCGATCGACATCAGCTATTTTATTTCTTGGAGATCATAACATCGTTTAATTAAATATAATAGCTTTATATTCTTTGTTTCGGAGTAGTACTATGTATATGTAATTACGTATTTAGTATTTTGTATCTAGTGAAAATTTAGTTCAAATATTCGCAAGTCAGCATGAATGAGAGGTATAACCTCAAGTTTTCATGATTTTTATGTTATTGTCGATTAATTATTAGGAGCTCAATTTGGGCCCTTAAAGTGTGCGAAGTTAGCTACGATTGCTTCAGCAGACACAAAAAATTGTAAATCCTGTAAAGAATATCAACAAGATAATTCCATAAATAGTTTCAAGTTCGTCAGAAATGAAAAAATCAATCATTCTGACTATCTGTGACTCAAGCAAAGGTTACATACTTTGGCGTCGATCGACAAGACTTAACACATTTATTGGTAATAAAGACCGAATTTAAATAAGTAAGATGTTATTTTAATTTTAGTTGCGGAAATATAATTCGTTTGGGTCTATGAATAAGATATTGGATTTTTTTAAAAAAAGGTTCTAATCCTACGTACGCATGTGTTTCTTGTTACTAATATCTCATCAGTGCCAGCCAGTACTACGCATAGGCTAGAAACATTTTGCTGACTGCGACAGATTAGATGTCAGTAAATACAAATAGTATAAGTAAGACGCATAATATATTCAGATTACATGGCTTATAAAAATAAATAGCTATTAATTATGCCTTATCTACAATATTCTAATATATACGTAATTTATCCGCTACCAGAAAGGCATAAAATATTTACCCAACTGGATCCCTCATGGATTTCCATTCCTATTGATTTAAATATTCAGATCTTTTAGCCATGATAAATAAGAAAGACCATTAGCTAAAAATTGAAAGCATTGTTAACTTTTTCAAATGTCTTGTTAGGTAGTTCACCTTCACTCGCTAGTACAATGAGCAGCATTACTTGCTTTCAATAGATTATGCATCTCAACAAGGATTTTAATAAACCTTTACTTCAATAAATCGAAATCCTGCCATCAGACTTCAATTGAATGAAACTACCTCAAATGGAATGATAAACGTTGTTTAAAGAAAGATCTTTGTTGGCTAGTTAAACTTTCAGATCTTAGTATATTCCAAAGAGGTTCAACTTCAAGGAAAGGCTACCAAAAACATAACATGTTATATAACATAATCTAAAATGTAGCAAGTGGTATAGGTAGCGCAGTGGATAGAATCAAAGACTCAGAAGTAAATGCGCACCGGTTGGAGTGTCATCCGCGGCAAATTGTTGACGATACAAAAAGAGTTTCCATTAACGACAAAACCGTTGCACTGGATGAATTGTACTTGATAACTGATGCAATGTTGAATTCGTGCCGACAATACGAACAAAATAAAAATCCTGCCTTCATACTTAAATTATCTTTATGCAAACATTTGAATCAGTATATATATATATATATATATATATATATATGTATATATATATATATGTATATGTATATGTATATGCACATGAAGAACTTGTTTGTATTTTAGTAATATTTCAATCATATTTTTTATTAATAAACACAATTAAATTATCAATTTATCTCAAAAGTTTGACAAATGTGATAACAATTTAAAGTTAAGTTATTAGAAAAATTAACATTTAAAAAAATCAATTTCGGATTTGCTTTGAAGAAACTGTTATATTGCCTTGTTTATGAGCACGTGCAAAAACGCTTTATTTTATATTTAACTACGCGTGTTTTGTCGTCGTTTATGTGTCTTGCAAAGCCGAGACGACTATGAAAAAATAATTACCGAAATTTAAGACTAGGAGATTTAAAATAAATTGGTTTACGTCAGAATCCTTTGAGAGAAAACAACATCTGATGAACATTTTGGGCCCGTTATCATTCATTCATACAATGTTGAAAGTTAACATATTCAAAATTAAATTGAACTCAAATTGCCGCGTGTTAATAAATAAAATTAACATGAAAGATGGAACCATCATGGACAAAATCGGCACAAAATAATTTTTCAAACTTAAATGCAATATATTTTTTTTAATATTTATTTATTCTTATTTTTTACGCTTCAAATTCTAATTCGTCCAATAATGTATTTTATACGTTATTTTAATTTTTTTAATATCGGTTAAAATGAGAAATAACAATTTAACCAATAAGATTTACTTATTCGCCATTAACAGTGTACAATAATGATCACGTTAATTTTTTTGTTTGAGGCCATTTAAATTTTCAGTTCAATTTTATTGCGTGAGTAAGATTGTTCACCTAGTCAAAGTTTATAGAATAACCTTGGATGATTCTGTTAATGGATACAATCGTACGCTTCACGGAAATCCAGAAGGAAGTTAACTGGAGACAAAGGGACCTAGAAAGAAAAAGTAATATTGCTGTCCTTTGAACAGTGGGCATTCAGCTGACTCCGCTATTGTTCCATTTACCTCATTAAGAGGCTAACTTCATACAACAGTAAAATTTCAGATATTACCTAAATCCTCCATACTAAAGACATATATTCCTTAAAACAAACTCATATATAGAGAATACCAATCCCATTGTATTTAACCAGTCGTCGAACAGCATAACAAAACTACCGCCAGCCACAACGCACTGACGTGTTTTGACCTTCCATAATCATCATCAGAGTACGACAGCAAACCGACTATTGAGGGCTAGCGGTAAATTTGTTATGGTGTTCGACGACTGGTTAAGTACAATGGGATTGGTGTTTACTTCAAGCTCGCAAACTTGATTTTAAAGAATTGTTACCACCACCCGCGCAATCAATTATTGTTAAATCATATATAGAAATGTTTTTGAATACACTTAAACAAACTTCCAACAAATATAACCAACTAAATAATATTCGCATCGAAACAATTATTCAAATAATAAAATCAGTCGCTTACCTGGTATATTCCTCCTGCAGCCATATAGGATCGGGCACATAAAACTTCACACGGAACTCGAAAATATACGGCGATGGTTCTGAAATATAATTATTTTTAATAGTTATATTCAACTGGATAATCCAATAAATAACAAGTTTTACTTGTGTAATATTTGGTTAGAATTCTTGCTCCTAAAACATTCCAACACAGCCATACAATTTATTCTTTTATTTATCCAACGCAGCATTATTTAGGAAAAAATTGTGGCTTATACATTTGATTAACCGGAACAAACTGTAATTTTTTTAAAATTAGATCACGTACACAGGGTTCGAAGTAGGCAGAGTACACGCGTTTTTCGATACAGTTGCACTTAAATGCAAAACCACAACAATTCACGTTTCATGACACATTTAAAATTCCGAGTTAATCATCATTGGAAATTAAGTTCAAATTTTCTCCATCACGGCATTTAAAAATTTGAGTTAAGATAATCTTCAAAGGTTGAAGGAAGAACGATCGTTCAAGCTTGCTTTCACTTATATGTTGTTTATTCCTACTTAGCTATCCAAAATAGGTGAATGATAATGTACAACGGATAAGTGCTTCGACCGAGTCGACATACATGATCCAAAACACACTGTAGTTCTTGATGCAACGAAATCATCTGCAACTATTTTCTACCTAATCTATTTGAGTCAACAGTTGTCCAAAGCTGGTGGGTGCCACTTGACACAACTCCTTTTTCTATGGTTAAAAATTCTTCCTCCAAAGTGTAAACTATTCTCTGCGCAGCTAGCCAACAGCCGTTCACCTTTATCGTTACTCATTGCGCTTAAAGTGTATCTGCCACAAAGATGAATTTCTGCATTGCTTAAGCGCCTACCGTCAGTATTCATGTCACCTATAATTATATCTGAACATACGTTTCGACTTAGTAGAGAACTTAAGTCGAATTAAAAGTCACACTTGCTGCCGTTTATGCTACAGCCGATGGGAGCATATGCAGATTCAAAAAACAACGTTGATTACAATATCTTGTATTGATTTTGGTGCACGTCTTTAATCGTGACACACAAACTCGGCCATTTACAGTTAAACAAGCTTAACTGCATGATATAAGGAAAATTCCAACTTGCCATTGTTTGGCTTGAGAAAATTCCATGATACCAGTACTTCGAAGCCAGCAACGTGTAGATAAGGATAGTTCATTCAGTTTGGTAATACTCAAAGGATCCTACATTCTGGTTTCGAGTACGCAACCAATAAAAATTTGCAAATTATTTAATCTACGTTGTATAGCTTCTTTGTGCCCAATTAGTTTCAATTTTCGCATAATAAATATTCGCTGACGTTCAAACCTAATGTAGGCTCAATGGCTCGTAGTTTACATGAACTATTTAAAAATTTGGCAGCAAGGCATTTGGCGCGGTGATTAGATCAGCAGCTATCATATTTAAAGCATTCACACGAGCCGGTGTTGTTAGATATAAAAGAGAGGAAAGTGAAATAAAAGTGGTAGAATGGGTAACGAAGGAGCCGGTAGTTGCCTGTTTTTGTATTTCTATCCTTGACGACTCCGCCGATAAGATGATATATTTTATCCTGCGGGACGGCCCATGAAGTATAAGTTCATTATTATTCGTGCTATTCATGGATATATGTTGGCAGTAAAACAACGATGGGTGGCCAAATCTTATTAGGGCTATATTCTAAACAAAGTTACCCCTCCTTTTGAAAGCCTGCCAACAAAAGCTGAAGATCACTATCTGCCCATGAACCAGTGTCAAATGTTTTCTTGAAAAGCTGAAACTTAACCATGGCGTTAGGCATGTATGCTCTCATTCCATCACTGCCCACTTATTGTAACTGCGAAGTTAAGCCCAACCGAAGTCTTAACACGAAACAGGAATACGGCTGTGTCCCATTAGACCTGGTTATGTTCATGCTACAATTACCTAGCTGAGTAGCCAATATCCACCGTTTGCCAGGCCGACAATCTATGACAAGAAGATTAAGCCAAACTCAGCATCGGCCAAGGATTTGATCCAATTGGAACATATGTTCCTTTCTTACAAACAAATATTAGGAAGCTACAAACACTTTACTCAAAAGCCACACTAGACTTAGTAAAGTAATGGAGGGAAAGTGGGCCTTGCGATCGCCAAGACGGTTGAGTAGTAAAGCACAGTTAGAAGCGTTGTTATATATAGCCAATCAACATTCAACATAAATTCATAAAAACAGTGCATATGATATGTATGGGCACGATAAAGGATACAAATTCCATAATCTTTTAGAATTACCTAAATTTCACCAGACATTCGGAACACAAGGTAATTCAGCAAAAGCCTAATGCTATTGCTTCAATCTATATCAGTTAACACGTTTTCCGAACATTTTTCATATCAATCACTTAATCAAGCACTATGTAACTACTTTTGGTTTAAAAACAACCAAATCTGCATATAGTGACACAGAAGATCAGGATATATCACAAAATGATTAGTTTTGCAGGATTGGTCCTTTGACTTACTCGCTTACATTCAATTTCACAGTCAAAGCCTTTCATTAGTTTCACACATATTATACTTCATGTCAACGTTTAAAAAAGTCAATTACTCAAAGTTTTACAAAATCACAATTTCGTTGCATCTTTTTATGGCATCAATAATTGACAGACGAATAACGAGTAATTCAAAAGCGTGGGTGGCGATATTCTTTCCATAAATTAAAATCGTGCTCATGATACAGCCGTTAGACCAACATTAGTACTGGCTTTGTATTTTGTTCTTGTCAGCATTTTTGTATGCGTAAATTGCAGTCTCATTTTATAGGTGGCTCTGCAGTTGCGATTTGATTTAAAGAATCAATTATCGTTTGATTGTATTGCTTTTATATATATATATATATATATATATATATATATATATATTGTGTGTGTGTGTGTGTGTGTAGCGAAATCTGCAATCAATAAATGTTCGTGACTGCATAGAAATTGTGCAGCCGACATTTCCAGTCAAATGAAATTTATGCGAGACTACTAGTGGTGAGAGCCGCATATCGAATTTTGTTTTTCATAAATACGCATTGGGGTTTGATCCTCGATAGCTAGCTTACCATCATACTCTGATGATGACCATGGAAGGTCGAAACGCGTCAGTGTGTGCGACTGTCGGTAGTTTTGCTATGCTGTTCGACGACTGGTTAAATACAATAGGATTGTTGTGTTTATTTCAAACTTGCAAACTTGATTTTTATCATCTGAAAGTTTGTTAGATTGTCTAATTCGTCATATGACAGCAATCATGTGGCATTTTTCTCAAAAATGAATTTCAGACTATTGTTCTCATCAAATTAATTATCAACTTTTGTGTAAATCAAACTGTTCGACACGTTTCCTTCACTTAATATTTCTATTTATAACTTAAGCTACACTGCATAAATGGAATAATTTTGTGGTATTGTGAGCTACCTAAAGGTCTTCCGACCAGAAATGTACAGCAAGCAAATGTTTTTTTACGACGGAATGCGGAACGTTTTTGCATTGGACTAAGATCAATTATTAATTAGTTGATTAAATTTTATATACACCATTTTAGACCTGGAATATTTATTACTAAATGTTTGACTGTTTGAAATTATCTTATCTAAAACTAATTAGTTCAGTAATCAAGTGGAACTGAAGATTTGTGTAATGAAACCCATATTAACACGAGGAACAGGTAAGAAAACTCGAAATAATAACGGAAATAATAACTTAAGATTTGTGTATTTTTTGCTCCGCCGTCTGATTTTGGTCATCCGCTAGTAACAAGTACGGTATTATTCTTTCCGGTGTTACGGATCAGCTTTATAGCCGCAAACCTTTGATCAATGATTATTCTTATGCGCGCTTCTCATGAGCAATTACACCACATAATAAATGGCTTTGGTGTTTATAAAATCCTAATGTGCATATATATTCCAGAATGTTAATAAAAATGTAATTGAAAACAGACTAGGGTTTTCTTCTTTGCCGTTACTGGTACATATTGTTTTTCTTCCTTTAATTCAGATTTCCCTTAAATGGGCCGATTTAGCAATATGGAGGTGGTCAGAGCAACAGTAGCTATAACAAAATTGTGTGCCAAAAATTGAGCAAACAGACTTCATAAAAGAAGCCGAAAGCATCACACTGTAGCAGAATGCAACGAGATAAGAAGTTCGTTTCGAAGTCTCTTTTGTCCTAAAATTTAGCCATTTGTCTATTAAGAGAAAGCATATTTACTCACTGGCCTGCAGAATGGCATAAATCTCAGTTAATAAATCTAAAAAACTAAAAATACATTTTCGAATGAATGCTTTTATAGGGAAAATTAGTGGGTAACCAATTTATAGCTTCAACGAATAGAACTGTATAACAAAAGGACGCCATTTGCCATGAATGAAGCATACTTCAATGCTCCAACTTCTCAAGAAGAAACGTGATACAGCCCATGTAACGTCAGTTGGTCTTAAATAATTGTAATGTTAGCGTTTATTACATTGAAGAAGGTTAAATTTCAGACTTGCGAAGCTGAAGTTTATTGAACAAGCGGAAACAAGTATTATGCCTTACTAACGATTTTTAAATTATGCTTTTTTAAGTTTAATTTGAGGATCCGAGATGTATTAAAACAGAGTTTAAATGGTGCATAAGTCACACGGGGAAAAGCAATTCCCACAATGTGTACAGATTTACAAAATTTCATTCTGAAATTTGATTTCTTCATCGATTTTTAGTAATCACAGTTATTTAAATAACATGAGTTTCTATCGATTAAACAGTGTGCAAATACATTATATATTACCGATAAAATTTCTGCTTTAGAGGAGTTCAAATTTAAAAGAGGAATATCTTGTCACATCAGAGCTAAATGAATAAAATTAAAGTCAATTCAGAACTAGCAGTATGTATCTTTTTTTGTTTCTTGAAAGTAAATTATGAGTGAAAGTTATTTGTAGTAATTTATTCACAATTATTTCAACTAATTTATCTTGTTTAACAGAATTCCACTGAATATATTTGTTTTCATTCCTAATTTAAATACGTTGATTGCCTTTAATTAAACGTATTTATTGAGTTCAGGTTGGTGTGAGCGTTTGCTTAAATATGTTCATGGGTGTGCTAGCAAATTATAGACAGTCTTCAATGTTGATTTAAGTTGCTCAATGCTGTCTTTCTTGTTTTTTTTATTTTCGCTGCCGTTTTCTTGTGCGAGACAATTGATAGCACTCGTAGGTCGGTAAAATCTTAAATCATTTACATTTCCAGATGCACCGAGTTTTGGCCTTGATTGATGTGTTCTCTCTTGTCCCTTCATTTTAAAGCCCTCCATCAGCTGTTTATCTTAAAATGACGTTGGAACAAGATTTTCCAGTGTGCAGAATTTGCCGCTTGCAGTATGTGAAATATTCTTCACCCGTGCTTTAATTAGACGTATTTTCAAAGTAAACGTTTATATATGAATACCATCAATTTATTTAACTATATGCAATTAACCTGTACCTTCCGTAGGAAATTTTGCAATTATCTAACCTTTGAAACAGCATTCACGTTGAAAAGGCGTTGCTGTCTTGCTAAAATTAAATAGCTGGTTTGTCATAAATGTAATATATTATCACAAACGTGCGTTATCAGGACAGTAATATATTGCAAGCGAATGGAGAGAAAAATATCATATTTGCTTTCAGTATGTTTCATTGAAATCTTCATTGACATATAATGCTACAAATTACCTGATCAGTGTTCCAGTAGTTTTTTTTTAAATATGTCCGCTAAACTTATGGATAGCCTTTATTAGTCGCAAATATACCTCACAAGTTTAACCAATGAAACAGCAGAGGATGGCTCAGTGGTTAGAGCACCAGATTCCGAAGCAGACATATCCAGGTTCGAGTACTGTCCGCGGCAAATTCTGGCCAGTAAATGATGAGCTCCCAATAAGGACGAAACCGGTCTAGTGGATGAATTGCCTTTCTACACTATACAATTCTTAGTTTATACTGACATATGTAAGTAATTAATGGGTCAGGTGTTTATATCAAGACCGCAACCTTGATTATAATAAATGAAACTAATGAAGCAAGCGCGATATTTCCTCTAGCCATAATATTTATACTTCAGACTGACCTTCCATTAGATATTCGCATGTCACATGTGTGTGTGCATTTACAAGTTCGCAAAAACAATCTTCATTCAGGAAATATAATGCTACAGTTTTAAATATAATATTGTTGTATGTCGTTATAGTACACAAAGTCTGATGAAAGCCTTTCAAATGTGCTGGAAATTAATAAAGGTACCCCGGAATAAATAGTGCAGTAGAACCTGCATGCATATTATATATATATATATATATATATATATATATATATATATATCAAAAGTACACATTTAGAGAACATTCTATTAAGCTTAAGATATGAAGCATAAAGGCCCTGTCTAGATAATCGTAAATTTATACAAGGCTGGCTAGTTTGAGATAAACATAAATCATATATCACCTAACCAGTTGCACAACTACGTGAATCTAGTATAAATTAAACGTGCTAATGCGTTTCCACACTTCATCAGATCATTATAGAAAGCTTACTAAACAGGACAAATTTACACGGAATATATAATGTTTTCTAAAGTTTGCAAACTTTATTTAAATAACAGTTAACACCCATCCGTGGAACTATTGATCTTGTTATAGCATAATTCATAAATATGTGGCGAAAGCTGCAAAAATGTTATGATCGCAACAATATTGTAATCTGAAGCCAACTTTTCTAGTCAACTAAAATGCGTGAAAGTGTACTAAGGATAAGAACCGAATTTCTTAAATTGCATAACTTTGTGTAGATGTATAATAATTTTTCGGACTTTTTTGTGTAGTTCTGAAAAAATTCGCTAAATTTTCTGTATGTCCGTTTAAAATATATGTTCCGAAATAGCTGATATCACTGACAGTGCCAAGAATTGTTAAATAATTTTCTGCACAAAATGTTATTGGATTCTAGTGACCAATTTATTTTTCGTTCGTCCAATATATGTGTTACCCCATATAATTGAAAAGTCGTAGAAAATAAAGCATTTGTAAATTGACAATTGATCTTTGGCATAGAACCTTATGATTTTCTGTGTGCTGACCGTCATGTAATATTTTTTATAAGAGTAATTTGCCCTAATGATTGAATTTAACCAGCGTGCAATTACTAACGCTTCCAAATCTCACTTTTATGGAAACATTTCTGTTGGTAATAAAATTAAACTATTAATGATTGCGCGATTGGTACTAACAATTCATAAAACCTAGTTTGAGAGTTTGAAGTAAATACTAAGCCGATTATATTTAACTGGTCGTCGAAAGACATAGTAAAACTACCGTCAATCACACGTGCTGACTCGTTTAGACCTTCCATAATCATCATCATAGTACAGCGGAAAACCATGCTATGTTGTTCGCCGACTGGCTAACTAATAAGTGTTTACTTCAAACTCGAAAACTTGATGTAAAGAATCGTTACAACCACCCGCGCAATCAATGATTATTTAATTTTATTACTTATACATATATATGTGGCGAAAGCTGCATAAGCTAAACGTTCGTGACGGCGTAGAAGTTGTGCATTCGCATTTCCGGTTAGGTATACAGTATGCGAGACTACAAGACGTGAGAGCCGCCAATCTAATTTTTCTTTTCATATATGTGTATTTCTGTTTGATCCGCGCTAGTCAGTGTGCCGTCCTACTCTGACGATTATCATAGAAGGTCGAAACGCATCAGTAAATGTGACTGACGGAGGTTTTGCTATGTTTTACTTCAACCTCGAAAGCGTGATTAAATGAATTTCCATTGGTATTTACAGTAGTATGCTCTAGGATGTATTTTATTTGCAAAACTTTCCACGAGTAGCCTAGATATTCCTGGATCAGGTATTCAGACCAGATCTTCCTGTTAATGTTTTCTAGGTTGGTAAATAGGTTTCAGTTGTGAAATTTTGACAAAGTAATTATGTAATAGATTTATTGCGCGGTGGAAGTAGATTTTCTAATTAATGTAAACGAAAAATCGACATCTTTTCAAGAAGGAATTGCATATCCAAGAAGAGAAAAGTGTCGTTTTACTCGATTTCGAGAGTAAAGTTGATGAAATGATCCGCTTCATTGGCTAGTTTTAATTATTTCGGCTGCGTATGCTTCTTCTGAGATGAACTACAGTAGATCATCTACATACATTTTGTACAGTTTGCGACGGCCAATTATATTTTTCAGGCTCATTTGCTCAAGATGATGTAAGTAGAACTCCACCAAAAGAAGCGCAATGTGGCTTCCTTTAGTTAAACAATAGAGCAGTCAGTTCTATTTACCTTCAATTGAAATTTAACAGCTTTTGTGCATGCCAATATGGAATTATTGCTGTCTATAGAAAAATCTTGAAGCTCATTTTAAATCAGGTTACACAAAAAATCTATTTCTTACACCAGTTGAAAAGTCGTAAATATGGATGTAACAGCAAGTGTGACTGTTTAATCCTGATATATTCTCCCTTTAAAAGCTTCTATAACGACCTAACAAAGTCTATTGTCACAGAAGCATGCAATAGACTAGGTCTGAAAGCAGAGATAGAAAGTACACAAAAGCAATCCAGGAACAATTTCAAAAGCCTCGGAATTTTTACAAAGCTGCACACAGGCAAAACAACACAACTTTCCACACCTGACAAATATTTACGAGTTGTTATAATCGAAGCCGATATTCACATTGTGTCCATGAACGAGATAAAAACAGATTGATCTAAGTTTAAGCTCGACAACACACAGAAAGATAACTTAGCAAATATTAAAGAAAGAATAAATGGTATTTTGAAAAAGTTAAAGAAATTTATTATTTCTGCAATGGCTAATTCCGAAAACGGGTGAGGAAACTTAGATTAATTTCAAATAGCGAGAACAGTCGGAACAAACACCTTAAAACTGGACGGCAAACAAAATGCTTATAAAAAACGACAGCCTCAGAAGCTTCTCTGATGTGGCGTATTATGTCAATGATCAACGAACAGAAAAATAAACTTGTTCACTATCTCTGAAATATATTTCAACCACTAATTAAAACGACTTTATGGACTCATTCAAATAATCAGATGAACTGAAGTAGAAACTTGTTTCAAGAAATAAAATAGCCTCACTCGGCGTTTCAAAATATTCCTATGGGCTCTAAGGACCCAATGACTTAGTATTAGCATATTTAGTTAACGTGCAATTTACATTTGTGATTATAAATTTCGGAACGTTCAGTGATTCAGTTACGGGAAGCTGCATTGCTCCTCTCCTGGAAGGCATATTCATGCACCGTCTTAAGCAATCGAGCCTGAAAAACATAATTGACTAGTGCATACTTCAACGAATATATGGAAATTATCTATCGTTGTTTGTCCCAAAAGCAGATAGCTCAGTTTAAATCATAAAAATGGCCAATTAAACCGAAGCAGACATCAAATTCACTCTCAATGTAGAGATGGACAACACTTTTCCCTTTTTTGACATCCCACTTACTCGAGAACAAAATGGGCATTTGCCACTGGCATTGCATAGAAAATCTAATTTCACTGAACAATACATTTATTAAAACAGTAATAGTTCAAATTCTCATAAAAGAATCCTAATCACTAACCTTCTATGAACAAAAAATTGAAGAAGAGCTAGGCTTCCTGAGGAAACTGTTGCTAATATACAACTACCCAGGGCGGTTAATAGAAATCAATATCTGACCAAGATGATTTTCCGCAAGTTGTGCTCGCGAATTGTTGCTTTGCACTATCAGTTTCAGAAAGACCCGATTGTTCACCTTTTCCAAGTACGCATCTGCTTTGCATTCGATGAGGCGGTGTGTGTATTCGACCCTTTCGTCCGAAGGCCTTAACACCGTTCATACTAACCATTGGAAATGCGGTGTTAAACAATCTTCGTTTACTGGATAGCAGATTTAAGAAAATTGCTTAAATCTGCTATTGTGAGTATTGTGCTGTGTAAAATGGCCGGATGATGGTGCTGGTTACAATGCGACGAAACGTAGCCAGTAAACAAAGATTGTTTAACACCGCATTTCCAATGATTAGTATGAACGACGTTGAAGCCTTCGGAAGATAAGGACGAATACGCATCCAGTCTGATCGAAGACAAAACAGACGTGTACTTGGAAATGGTGATCAATCGGATCTTTGTGAAACTGATAGTGCAAAGCAGCAATCCGCGAACGCAGCTTGCGGAAAATCATCATATGAAGCTCGCACTGCGCAACAACCCTTCAAAACAATATCAGACCATGTCCAATTCGCACTAAAAAGAATAAAAATAAAAATGTTTCGAAAAATTACCCTATAAGGGCAAACTATAAGCCGCAGTTGGAATCGCTAAAACAAATTTTGCCCAGTTCAAAAGTTAACATCGTCTTCAGCATACAGAGAATCATGAGACCGAACGCCAAGACTCAATTTTCCATTCTATCTGAATCTTTCATAGGCTGCAAATTTTCACGGTTTTGTAGTTGCATATATATTGAACTACACAGAAGCAATTTATCAACAGAATAAAACATATTCAACAGAAATTGATTTTAAAAATGTCAGATATCGTCAGGAAACCAAACTATTTCGGAGTTCCTAAAAGTATTACATACACGTAGTCCTTAATAAAAAACCAAAAAAAAACGGTCAAAACATTCATGTTGGTGGAACTTTTGAATGTTTTGACCAGTTTTTTTGGTTTTTTATTAAGGACTAGGTGTATGTAATCCTTTTAGGAACTCCGAAATAGCTTGGTTTCCTGACGGTATCTGACATTTAAAAAAAATTAATTTCTGTTGTATATGTTTTATTCTGTTGATAAATTGTTTCTGCGTAGTTCAATATATATGTTATTAGAAAACCGTAAAAATTGGCAGCCTATGAAAGATTTAGATAGAATGGAAAATTGAGTCTTGGCGTCCGGTCTCATGATTCTATGTATGCTGAAGACGATGTTAACTTTTGAACTGGGCAAAATTTGTTTTAGCGATTCTAACTGCGGCTTATAGTTTGCTCTTATGGGGTAAGTTTTTCAAAACATTTTTATTTTTATTCTTTTTAGTGCGAATTGGACATGGTCTGATATTGTTTTGAAGGGTTGTTGCGCAGTGCGAGCTTCATATGATGATTTTCCGCGAGTTGCGTTCGCGGGTTGTTGCTTTGCACTATCAGTTTCACAAAGACCCGATTGATCACCATTTCCAAGTACTCGACTCGAATACAAAATATACAAAAGACATTCGTGTACCCAGGTGAGCCAGAACACCCATTAGTCGCGCCTCAACAACAATTCGACTGGAATGGCAAAAAATGAAAGAAAAGATTGCTGGTTAAACTGCCTGCTTGCATTATTATCAGTTACAGAAATTACAAAACAAGATCAGCGTTCAACACAGCAATATGCACACCCTGCTTTGTTACCAGGGCGCCGAAATAAAACTCACGAATTCAATCCATCAATGCAAGAATACCAAAGCCTCGAACATAACGTTTGAATGCAATAATAACAACCCCTATACGCACACACACACATACTCACAAATCACCATGCAATTGATCGCCAACAGTTGTATGACTGCTGCAGAGAAATCTGACCAGTACGCATCCGTTAAACCGAATGAAACCTCAGAATGAATATAAATGTAAGATTGCAACAGGTAATTAAGTATTCGCGAAATAAACCGGCTACTATTCAAGTTAAATTTACACTTTATTATTATTTTCATTTCCTAAAAAGTATACTGTGTAGAATTCAAAGACAACGGAAACTATAGCGATATGTATATATAAATAAAGACGTAGACACGTGAAAGAACAGCATTCGTTATTGAAGTTTATTTATTAATATGCATTAGGACTGCCTAAGTCTACAGTCAAAAATATGTATGCATTTAGGTATGAATGTTTGTATGTATGTATGTATGTATAATTTGAATGATAAACTCTCTTGCGCAGTTCTGTCCTTCTTTTTGTGGATTTGACCGCATTTATCTTGTGCGGGACAATAGATAGCACTCTTGGGTCGGTAAAATCTTGAATTTTGATCATTTCCAGGTGCTCTGCTTATTGACCTCGATTGATGGGTTCTCACTTGTCCCTTATTTTTGAGCCTTCTATCAGCTGATTGACTGAAAATGACGTTGGATCAAGATTTTCCATTTTTCTTTGCCCGATATTTCGAGACTTCATTTCCAGTCTCATCTTCAGGGTTGACACAATACGCACAGGAGTAAAACACAACTTAGAATAGAATAGAAAAGAATAGAATATCTTTATATGGATTCAAACCACACATGTTCCATCAAATAATAAAATTGGAAAATGTACAATATAAAAAGATATCACATCACATAAATATGTGCAATTAGTTGTACTGTACAATTTATCAGCATCAGAATGGCAAATGTGGTATCCTCATTCAAGACATATATTTATATCTATTTTAATTCTAAAAGTATTTTTAATTGTCTTCCTAATATCCG